>JBBPMP010000154.1:0-47042 GCA_038090395.1 Boletales sp. KT-2023a | reverse complement strand
TATGCGGGCCGCTCTCGTCAGAACGGGTGGCCAGTGGGACGGATCTGACAAAAAGACTCACAGTAAACCAAAGTGACGAGTCCCAAACTGTACGCCGGGACGTATAGGAAGATGAGACTAGCGAAAGGTAAGCACGAGCAAGCGAGCACCCGAGCTACAAGTACTCACGCCAGTACCATTTGGGCGGCAACTTTGTTCTGAGTGAGCGAATATTCTGCGCTAGCGATAGTCCAGGCAGTAAATACAATGAATAACGACATGGTGCCCCCCTAGTGAGATGTCAGAAAAAAGGCATTCGAGTCGATACACGATAACACGACTAACCAGAAAGACCGTCCGTCGGGGGTATCTAGGTGCTATTGATGCAGTACCTATGGAAGTAACAAGGCTCCATGAAACTCTAAGTAGGTTAACGATGTTCTTTGTCCGGTTATCATGAATGCCAATGGTGTCTAAGACCGGCGCAAGATAGTATCTATCACCTCGATGAGCAGGTAGTGAACCATGATCGATGACGGGGCTTACCCGATTAATCCCATCCCACTCCACTGCGTGCACAAACCAAGGAATGTTGCGATGTACATTCGTTTTCGCATTCCTGGTGTCGAAAACATTGCGTTATGGCTCGTTTTGGAAACCCTCCCCTCCGCCTCTAGCGTTTCTTCAATCTGGCGATACTCTGCTTTAACGAAATCGGAATCTTCATTGCCCTCTGCATGGTACTTTACGAGAATAGCATGCGCCTCGTTATGTCTTCCCTTTGAGATGAGCCACCGAGGCGATTCTGGCATAAACCAAATGAAGATGAGCTGAAGCAAACTAGGTACCACCTGAAGAAAAGATGGGATTCTCCAGGCCCAATTGCTGTCCATTGAATACGTCTGTAGGATCACACAGGCAGCTGCTATAGAACCTGGAAGAGGTGAGATTGATAATCAACACGTTGTAGACGATCCCTTACCTGTGTAATACGAACCACTAAAGAGACTGCCAATGACTGCGCGCTCCTTGGGATGTGAGAGCTCTGGAAACACATTTGGATTCGAACAACTGACACGCAAGGCGACATCACATCATCTCACCTCCAATTAGAGACGCCGCGGCTATGATGGAGAGGACATTGGCAAACCCAAGGAGACACCGAGCAATCATAAACATGGTGACTGATGGGTTGAGTGTGAGATATTTTGGTGTCTTGATATGTCAATTACTCGCCGTTCAGTGCAGATCCTTGAATAAAACCTCCAATGATTGAGATTATAGCACCGAGTAATATTGGGTATCGTCGTCCCATCTTATCGACGGTAGGGGAAGCGAACGGAACAACAGCAAGACCACCCAGTGAATACATGGAAATCATGAGACCCAACAAAGCAGAATGTGGATGGTGAAAGTCTGTTGCCCGAGTTAATCGTTCCTGGATTCAGCTAGACCACCAACTTACATACATTCGAGCCAGGAAGGTACAGCTTGCAAGCCATTTACCATCGTCGCGTCATAACTTTTACCCTGTTACCGATTTGCTATAAACACTTGCAAGAGCACTCACCCAGTCGTCATGTCCACTCCAAGACAGGTAGGGACCATCAAGAGGTACAAGTAGCGCAGGTTGGGCTTGTCATACCAAGGGACTTTGTCTTGTTGCGCAAGCTGAGAGACGACCGTGTCACTGCTCTCCAATCGAGTATTGCTTCCCTGCGAGTCCATCTTGAAATTTCTGATGTGCAGCTTGACGGGCGGTGAGCATTGAACGCCGGTACATGTAATGGCTCTCGTCACTAATGCCTTCACCGTGTGCAAGCTCACACGCTGACGGTCTAAAATAAGATATGGATGCTCAATAGCTGTGTGTTGAAAAATCAGAGGCTGATCGAAAATTGTTTCATTAAGCTATCTGGGCACCACTAGTGTCCGGAATTCACACGGTGATTCATCATACGAACGTTTGACACCTGATGTGCAGCACTCTGATACCTCGAGCCTTTACACACATGGGAGATACCCATAAGTACTACAACATGCAGAAAGCTTGAGCGTTAGCGGTAAGTGCTTGGTACACTGAATATGTTGTACACGACTGCAGAAAAGACTTCTCTTTCTGCCTTACTAGGTTGGTTAACTGGCATACGAGAAAATGGAACTCCGAACGCCAAGTCAAGATGAAACTAGTGGAGTTGGGCTCGGAAAGACACCGTACACGTGTAGTACTTCCACGCCCTGTATGTCCAGTGTCGTCGGCGAACCACGGCAGGCAGTGATAACGGCGCCAAGAAGCACAATCGTACACACAACTGCCGATGGACATCCGATTCATCTCCGAGATATCATTGGCGACTCCCGAATTGCTCTCGGACCGTACCGTCGCGCATTACTCATGCGTGAGGCGCGATAGTAACTGGCACTTACGGAAGCTCAGCTCCTTGAGCGTGCGTCCCGAAGTCTCCGGGAACATATCGTAAACAAAAAAGACCTGGAAGCATCCCACATATACTGATACACCTGGGCCGTTATCGATCGATGATGCTTGAAAAGGGGAGCTTACGCGATGTGCCATCACCAGCCCATTACTCCACCAATTTTATCAGATAATCACGAGTTAAGCACATAGACCTGCTGACGGCATTGATACCGATAGGATCCATGAATTGACTGGAGAACACCGAGATACAGCATTGAAGAACGATAACACCTTGTGATCGCACATGAACGACAATAGCTCGACCAAGACAGTTGGCCATTTCCAGGCATACACTCATCAAAACGGGTGGTTTGAAATGACGCAAATAGCACAAGACCCGCTGCAAAACAAGGCGACATGTCCCAAATTGTAAGCCGGAACACACAGGAAGAGACTAGCGCACATTATTAAAACTGACAAGTGAGCGCCCCGGAAGTACTCACGCAAGTACTATCTGAGAAGTGACTGGATCGTGGATAAGTAATTATTTGCAGGAATGGTGCAAACTGTTGAAATGTTCTAAAAGCCTATTGTACCCAGCCCATAACAATATAACCCACCAAAAACATCCTCCGCGGAGAGGATATCGAGGTGCTACTAATGCAGCGCCCGCGGAGGCAACAAAACCCCAGTTATCATGAATACCAGTGAATCTAAGACCGGCGCAAGATAATATCATATCTATCGTCAGTGAACGGGTGATTTGACGGACAAATCAATGGCAGGGCTTACCAACTAATCCCATTCCACTCCAGCACATAGCCCAAGAAAGGCTGCAATGAGTAATCGTTTTTGCATTTCTGGTGTCGGTAGTCTTTCTTGCTCAATTTGGTACCCCTCCCTTTCGCCTCTAGCATTTCTTCAATCTGGCTATACTCTGCTTTGACGAAGTCGGAATCTTCATCGCCATCTACATGGTGCTTCACCAGAAGAGTGCGTCTCGCCGCGCATTCCCTTTGATACGAGTCAATACAATCCGAAAACACTTGCCCAGTCGTCATGTCCACTGCTAGACAGGTGGAAACCATCAAGGGGTACAAGTAGCGGAGTTTGGGTTTGTCGTACCGGGGAACCTTGTCTTATTGGGCAAGCCGAGAGACGACCGCGTCAATAATCTCTAATCGAGTACTGCTTCCCTGCGAGTCCGTCTGATGGGCAGGTTGACGGGCGGTGAACATACGCCGGCACATCTAATGGCCCTCGTTCACCAGTATCTTCATCGTGCCGAGAAACCGGAGGTTGATCCAGAGTATTCGAACCTTGAGGCTTGAAGGCCGTCAGTCAGATTCGCACCAGAACACCACGAGACCTAATAAAACATGGAATGGAATTATTTATTGTTGGGCAAGCTGAGAGACGGCTGAGTGGTAGTGGTACTGGCTCTCAAACACGGACTCGGATATGCAGAGTCATTCCCTGCATCAGTGACCGTGTGCCACATCTTTGGACTTCACTCGTCCGACGTACGCTGGAGAGAAAGAATATGTGCATGTGCAGCACCTAAGTGTATACGCATACTGTAGTGAGTACTAAGCCCGTGGAGGGCTGGGGCGATGGGCAAAACTTGGCGTAGAGAGCGTGAGAGCTGTCTCGCCCGCTTGTTTGAAAATCTTATTACGTTTATGGCCTGTCTCGTGCCTCACCTAGCCGCAACGTACTCAAGCTCATGCGGCTTTCCGAAAAAAAAAAGCAAGACATCGTCATACTTGCACCGCGTCGCCCAGTGAACGCTTGGTCGCAGACCGTTCTATCGTATCGTACACGTCCGCTTCCGAGCCGTTCCACATTCTAATCTGCCCAAAGTAGATCACACTGTGAAGGTACAGGCCATTGTTGCTGATCTTATATTCGTCGCTGTTCGGTTGTCGTGGTCAGTGGCAGCTTGAATGAATTATGCCAGCTCGGACATGTCAGATGTGTCACGGTTCCTCGGATGATTATAAGGAGGCAAATACGTTGATGCGTTGTTCTCGTTGTCAACAAGTTTACTATTGTTCTACCGCTTGCCAAAAGCGCGACTGGCCTAATCACAGGGCCGATTGTAAACCACGCCAGATCAATACCGCGAAGGATTTAGCCCGAGCAGTGTACCGAAACGAGCTCCCAAAACACTCGCAGACCTGTCGAGATTATGGCTTTTCTCGTGCGTTTACCATCGAAGACAAATCAAATCTACTGGGCTTGTATACTGGTATGATCCATAATCTCATGCACACGATTTTTCTTGACATGGATCGTAACACACACAGGCCTCATTAGGGTTATGGGCATCGCACCCGAGACCATCCACGATTGGCGCGTTTGTGGAGTGCTCGCGGATGAAATAAAAGCTGCGTACTATGAGGTGCCGGAGCATGAGAGGGGAGACTACTTCTCTTGGTTTTTGCGCAACCAACATATCGTTGCCTCAGCAGGCCAGCCGCTCTCCGCTAGTGAATTCTCTGACTGTGGGGATGAAATGCTGCTGCGCAGCTGGAGATTCATAGGAGGCAGTGAAAGGGATTCTCCAGAACAAGTTAAAGCCGCAATCGCACGCAAACCTGCAGACGAGCAAGCATGCTCTGCACTGTACACACTTCTCTTATCCCGGTGCCATCCATCTCCTGAACTCGACCTTTGGGTCGATTTTGGCTTCGCGTCGTGCACGTCCAAAGAAGAGGAAGGAAAATTGGGCGGCTACTACCAATGGCTAATAAAAACGTGCACCTTCAAAGAGTTCTACGACGCATACCGTAATCGTCGCTTGCTCGACCTCTTTCGTTCCAATTGTCTCGTGGTAGATGAAACTGAACAACTTCAGGATCTTCTTCATGGGCCAGCGGACGAGAAGAAATCAGTTTGGTATCTCAAACAGTTCGTCCTAAAATCTGCAGGAGAAGAGTCTTGCATCCCTCCTCCTGTCTTCTTCGATTATGGTTTCATGAATTGTACAGACACTTCCGAGGTGCAGCAGCTGAAGAAGGTGTACAAAGATTTCTTCAAGAATCACCAAGGGAATGCGTTGGAGCTTCATGGGGCTGCAGTCAGGGGAGACCTGTATGACTTCTTATCAAACATAGTGCAGAGGATACGGGGTCCGAAATTCCAGCGACTCATGAAAAATCCATACCCACTCCCGGACGAGGATACACTTGGCAACAACACACCTCCAGAAGTCCCGGAAGAAGTTTTTCCATCTTGTTTCGGGAAATCGGTGTTGGACCTCAAAGAGTTTGTCCTCAGAGAGAGTTCTCTAAGCGAAAATCCTCCTCTCTCTGTCGCGGTGGATTATGGCTTCATCAATTGCAAGAACGCTTCCGAGTCACGGCAACTCAGAAAGATTTACAAGGATTTTTTCATCGATTACCACGGAGACCCGCTGGCGCTTCACGAAGCTGCAATTGAGGGGAAGTTATACAGCTTCCTGTCAGGCATTGTGCCGAGTGCTCAAGGTTCCAGGTTCCAACGGCTCATGAAAAACCCATACCCGCTTCCGCATGAGGATTCATACCTTATCCTTCCAAACGAGGGTCCGAATGAGGACACATCTCTGAATGAAGATGCCCTTCCCCTTCCGAACGAGGACATGCTTCCGAAGAGGAATACGAATGCACTTTCGGGCGAGCATACGCCTGTGAATGACTTGGAGGGTACTCTCCCGAACATGGGTATCCCGGGGTCTTGGCCTTCTGAATCGTTCCGAGCCCCTTCACCGGTTCTGACAAAATACCTTGTCTTGATCTTAGGGTTTTGCCTTCTTGGAATGTTTTTGATGTGGCTCGCACTGGCTACTTTTACTATCACAATCACGGTGAAATTTTCGCATACCATGCCTTCTGATATGTAGCATCCTCATTTTCAAGTTAGTACTGGTCTTCTAGACATCTCGTGATATCATCGTATGTGTTATCGTGCTGCCGTGTATTACTATTACTTGCCAGATCTTGCCGTTTGTCCGTTCGCTCTCATGTATCCTATTCGGATACACGCTGGTATGTACAGTAAAAACAATCATGCAACGCCGCCGTAAATAAGCTCGAAAGAGTCGGACTAAACCCAGACTGCAACTCTAGTTGGACGGACCTCTGGCCGTCTCGTTGACACACAACCTGACACTATGGAACAAACATGCCGCTCGTGTCAAGGTACCTCCGATGTCTACAAGGAGATCCACAAGCTTCTGCGTTGCTCTCGCTGTCAAAACACGTACTACTGTTCCGCTGCCTGCCAAAAGCTTGACTGGCCGACACACAAGATCGACTGCAAGCCTGCCAGAACCACCGCAGAGCGTCTAGTAGATGCAGTCTCCGAGGACCGGTTTCCGGAACACCCGCAGACGTGCGAGGATTATGGGTTCAATCGTGCAGCGACCCTCGAGGACAAGACAAACCTGCTGGGCTTGTATGCCGGTACGTGACGCGCGTCGCCCGTCCGAGGAATCCGATCTTGATTGCACGTATGTGCAGCCCTCATCAAATACAGGGGTGTTTCACCCGAAACCATCCATGATTGGCGTCTTCGCGGGGTGCTCGTGGATAAAATAAAAGCAACGTTTGACGGGTCAGAGTCGGAGCACCCGCTTGGCGCCTACTTTCCCTGGTTCTTGGAGAACCAGCACATGATCGCATCGGCAGGCCAACCACTCTCCGCCAAAGGATTACGCGATCGTGCAGAGCCAGGAAGGGATGGAAGCGGCCTCCCGGAGGAGGCCAGGGCAAGTCCACCCGGCGAACCTGCCCACTACTATCCAACAGACGGCGTAGGGCCATCGGTATGGGACCTTAAACGTTTCGTCTTAGGCGCAGGGGATCTCATCCCGTCCGTCCTGGTCGATTACGGTTTTATCAACTGTAGACAAGCCACCGAGACACAGAAGTTGAAGGAGGTATACAAGGAATTCTTTGTCAACCATCGGGGACATCCGATGGCGCTTCACGACGCTGCGATAAAGGGGAACCTATACGGGTATCTGTCAACCATCGTGCCGAGCGCTCGGGGTGCAGAATTCCAGCGACTGATGAAAAACCCGTACCCCCTACTGGAAGAGGAGCCGGATTATGACTTCTAGCCATACGGCGATCCCATGCATGCGCAGGATTGTGTCTTTTTCGGCAGGTACATCCGTATTTACTTCGGGCTTTTAGCCGCTCCAGTACTTCTTGCCAGCCAGCTGTCCCCAAGCATTGCGTTTATGCGCTATCCGGCACAACCGTTTTGCCAGTATCCCATCACTATGTATTCGTTCAGCAGGTTCCTCATGTCACGCGCATGGGCTCAAGTTTTCAGTCACTGGTAGCGAGACTGTACGTTGTTATGGTAGCCGTATGGCCCGGGGTCGATTACGCCGGTAGATCAGAGTCAGTGTGATTGCATGCGACGTAGCGCGCTCACCCGCACTTCCAAGGCATTCGTGATCGTCTAGATTACCAATTCTTCCAATCTATACAAACCAACGCTCAAACCATCCTGCTGTTGGAGCTGCTTCTTCCGTTTCCTCCACTCTGCTGGGGTTTCCTTGGTGGCGCCCATCTTTTCCTTAGTCAACTGAGCCCTTGCAAACGGCTCCAGCAACCCACGTAGCGGTTGCAAGCTCTCCACAAGTGCGATCTCGGGTTCTATGTAAGAGAGGATGCGACGCAGCAGATCATACGAGGGCGGATGCTGGAGAAGGGCCACGAACGACGCATCGAGTAAGACCTGAATAAACATGATGATCTAAAAATGCCGTGAGCAGACCAACGAAACAGGCGCGACGGAACGACCTTGGGGTACGGGGGAGAATCTGCCTCGCTGACATTCATCTGGGAGTTTGTGGCCACCGACTTGAGCAACGACTCCACCTCGTGCTCGGTTCCTCCTTGTAGCCAGCTCTCCAAGATTTTCAGGATGAAGACGAGATCCTGAGCGTCCGGTAGGTGCTTTCGGATGGCCAAACGCATCGGGGCTGGTGAGAATGGGTACGAAACGCAGGCAAATAGGTAAGTCCAAAGAGGTGGTACATAACCCTCCGATGCGTCGACGGTCATCGCGTCTTCGTTCTTGCGTTGTCGGTCAACGAGGAACTTGGCAGAAGCCATCAATTCGTCTTCCGAGATGTCCGCAACTTTCTTCAAAGCGAGCATCAAGCTTTCCTACACGACTCGTGAGGCTCGATGCGGTCCGTCAAACTGTACTGCGATTCTTACCCAGTCGCCTCGTTGGCGAAGCGCCGTAATGAAACGACCGTTGTGCATGATGGTGCTGACAACGGCATGCTCAAGGAGGTAGCGTGTTATGCGGGGAGTATATGGGAACTCTGTTGACGATTCCGAGGGCAAGATGAGGTGGAAGATTTTTTTGACGAGCTCGTAACCAAGAAAGGCCTCTCTAGCCTGATCTTCCCATGAGCAACGAGATCGCACGAGAGGACAGGTTCCTTACGCTGTGCGAGTCGGCCCACTTCAGGAACGCTTGCTCGGCTTGTTGTGCATTGTTCTTTTGTAAAGCATCCCGAACGTCTGATATTATCTTGGCCGCATCGCTATCTTCGGGTTTTTGAAGATTCGGTGTTAGCCACTGAGCTGTCAAGGCCGTTTTGCCCAGTGCAGCAGCGAGATTCGACCTCAGGCGTGGTTCCACGGGCACTACGTATATCGAAGAACGCTTATGGTCGTCTATTTTCTCGGTATTGAGGGCGGGTGACAAAGTCAACAGAACTTGACCTTCGTCGGCGACAGCGAGGCGTACGCGAACAAAAGAGAATTCGGATGGCATAGGCATCGATTGTGCTGTCAGCAGAACTCCATAGGACATATCCCATACTTGAAGAGATATGTCGCGAGTTCCTTCCACCAGAGCGGCGAGAAGGACGAGAGAAGTGCCCAAAGATACGATAGTGAAACCGTTTCTGGGTGGTTTGTAGTTCTTAAAGACAAAAAGGCGTCGGAGATGAAGATTTTCGGAAACGGGGGTCGAAACGAGTGACGAACTTAAGGATGCGAGTTGATATGTCGCCCATGTTCCGCGAGAATCTGTAATACAACATAACGGTGTGTCGTATGAACAGATGAAAATAGTAGACATACCGATAATAGTGAGAACTCCGGACGGACTGCAAGTCAAACCAAGTATATCAGGTGCGCTGGCTGAACTTGGGATGGGTATCTCGCAAGTTCCCATTGGAAGAACTTCTTCTGTTAAGAGCGCGAGCCGCACGTGCAAAGTCGTACCATTCTGACAGCAAGTGATGGCAACACTGCTAAACGAAGGCGCGTCATCCTGTATGAAGCTACACGAATTGCGGGGAAAGACAAATGTTTCAGTGTGTTTATGATCTCCTGACCAATCTAGGTGGCTTTTTATATTCACATGCTCATCCGCCAGGTAGAGACTCGCATTTTTTGAGACAAGCAAAAGCGGTACTGCGGGATGACCAGTACCACATATTCGGATTAATGGCTGGTCGACCTGGGATGGCATTAGAGAAAAGTCCACGGGGTATAGAAGGAGCATACGATGACGGTCGTCTTCTCGTTCGCTGCGACTCCTGCGCCGGAAATGTTTTGTCGTATCACCCAGACGATACGGCCATGTTGTGCTTTTGGGATGCCCGGACAATGCTCCATGACGGCGTAGCTAATGACCGACCTGTTGCCGCCTTTGGTGATCTGCAGACTGAAGGCAGGTGCTGCGAAACCGACATGTTTGCCGATAGAATACGACGCGACCGGGTGCAGATGTTTGAGCTACACTTGAGCTGATCAGACGCGGTGCCAGATTGAAATCAAAATGACTTTTTCACTGACGTCCCATATATGAATGCCGTCTGCCTGTGCGGTCACCGTGGCATAACCGGGAAGGTCGCGGTTATACGTGCACGATATCGCGTCTTCGTGATGGACCTTTTGCGAGAGAGCGCTGCTAAGAAATAGCTGGAATGGCTCGCCGATGGTCGAGCTCATCGAGGCCGATGATCTGGCGGGCGTGGGAGTTACGTCGCGAACGTGTGTTACATAAAAGTACGCTCTACTACGACTGTGCTCGGGTTCACAACATGCCAGAACCTGCACCTAGACAGGGCGGGCAGCCAGCGCCTCAGCAAGAAGACAGTCCCTTCCGCAAGGTCTTCAACGCAGTCCAGGTATGATTAATATGCCACGTATGCTGCGAGTCACGGTCCTCAACGTCGTCTTGTGTAGCAAGTGTTCTTGATATGGGCCTTTTCACAGCTTGGTGCGTGCAATTAAGTGTGGGCTTAGGCCAACAACTGAGCCCCATACAGCAATGAAGCTATTCGCACTGACGAAGCCTCAGCCAACTCCAGTTCCCCCTTCCGGTGGCCAAGCACCCGCGTCGGCCGGTCAAGGAAACCCTTTCCTTCTCCCTCCACAACAGGCTCTCTTGGGGTGGGAGCTTGAACAGCCGCTTTCCATGTACGTGTACTTCTCGACGTCACCCAACGGTGACGTGTTTTCGCGTCAATGGACGTCTGGGTGGAGGGAAGATCAAGACAAGAACCTGCCCTCTTTTGTATGGTCAAACATCACGTTCGGGGATTGGAACGATCACAGAACGGAACACTTTGACATCACGCTACCTGAGGTATATAGCCATAATCGTTCTGCGCATACTGGGTCTCACTCGATCCAGGCAGTTCAGCGGAACGGGTCTCTTTGGGCAGATGTCTTCCTAACGAAGGAGGAGACAAGTCCGGATCCGTCTGACCCTTCCTTTGATCCTCACAGCATACATCACATTCGCAAACGTTCGTTCATTTCCTGCATTTGCTGATACTGTTCATCTCACCATGTTTGTGATGTAGTCATGACAAGGTATCTGTCCAAGGCCAAGATACGCAAGGAGAAAAACCTCCTGAGTTCTGACGAAACACCGGAAGAGGAGGAGCCAGAGGTATTTTCTGGTATTGTCGCCTGGATCATTCTAACCCACGTTTGGAAGATTGTCGAGGAAGATGAGATTGTTTCGCATTGGTATAGGGTACGCCACCGCCACCGGCCAACTGCATGGCTAGGACTAAAGGCAGTGTAGAACTTGACATTGGCTCTCATCTCCGATGAGACCACCATCGCGTTTGACAAGCTACCTCCGGTTATATCCGAACGTGAGTATTCATTATCACGGACCAGGCAATACTTACACCCGCGAAAGATGTACACCTGGTTCCTGGCGCCAGGGATGCCACCGGAACGCAGGGGTTCTACAAACCGATCGTCTTCCCCAATGATTTCTGGCTGTTGCGGTCTCACCTCACTGAGATTAACAGTACGACACCTACCGTTCCACTGCAAGTAACATTCCAGCCGATGTCGTACTTTAAGTTCCAAATTTTCGCATCGATGACACACGGCTTCGAAGAGGCCATAAAACAGCAGGGCGGTGGCACTGGCACTGAGCTCGATGAAGTTAAGCGGATGTTGCTCGAGACGAATCCATGGTTCCTCGCTTTGACTGGGTTCGTCAGTATTTTACATACGGTGTGAGTCGAGACGGAACTGGTGTCGGCTAGCCTGGCTGACTGGCACAGCTTCGAGATGCTCGCATTCAAGTCCGATGTGTCGCATTGGCGTCAACGGAAAGAACTCGTGGGGGTGTCTGTCAGGTGAGCATGTAATAATTTCATGAGGCCTACTCTGATTGTATTTTTTGACCCTGCAGAACGGTACATGCTCCTTGTTTACACCAATAGGCCCACACTCATCTTGCCACATTTGATATATTTCAGATTATAACCAACGTGTTTGTCCAGACCGTGGTTCTTCTATACCTCATCGACAATAACGCAGACACGAGTTGGATGATTCTTCTTGGTTCTGGTATGGGTGTCGTTATCGAAGCATGGAAGGCAAGTCAGATTATGTGGGTGATTATCTCGCTTGCGCTAAGCGGGTGAGCCAGATCACGAAGGCGGTTGATATCAGCGTCGTGCCTTCGCCTGCCGGATCGATGTTCCCGTATATGTTGAGCATTAAAGGTAGGCCTCGAACACGTTGCTTTGTCATTATTAATCGCATGTTACAAATAAAACAATCAGATAAGCACGTTCTCAGCGAGGATGAAAAAAAGACGCAGGAGTAAGTGGACTACAACACGGAGGTGGCCTCTCGCTGAGCGGATTTTTTTCAGATACGACAAACTCGCATTCCGATATGTGTCTTATGTGGCCATCCCACTTCTTGTGGGATACAGCATCTACTCGCTGATTTACGAGACCCATAGGGGTTGGTACAGTTACATCATCTCAACGCTGACCTCGTTCGTATACATGTTTGGATTCGTGAGTGTATTGTGCGATGCCGTTCACATTGGCAAGGTGTCCTGACGACGATCGATTATTTCAGGCACAACTGATTCCTCAGCTCATCATCAACTATAAGCTGAAGGTCTGTCTTGCTAAATTTATCGACTGCGGCGTCATATTGACGCTGTCGGATAGAGCGTTGCTCACATGCCAATGAAAGCAATGATTTATAAAACATTGTCGACGGTGGTCGACGACCTGTTTGCGTAAGAGTCGGCAACAGTTACTATGCAGCCACATGATATGTCGGCGTTGACGCGGCCGTCCCTTGCAGATTTTGTATCAAGATGCCAACGCTCCACCGGCTAGCATGCTTCCGGGATGACCTTGTGTTCTTGGTATTCTTATATCAGGTGGGCGTTTGGCCTATCTATAGTTGGTAGCGCCGCGGACTGACATGTGGCCCGCTGCAGCGGTGGATATACCGGATCGATCCCAAACGGGTGAATGAATATGGACAAGTGTTGGCAGAGGACGCCGTGAATACTGACAGCGACGGGGAGACGAAGAAGGACAAGTGACGGAAGGGGTGCCAGACCATTGTTAGACATTAAAATGGAATTTCTATGGAATTTTACTTGTAACCGGGTCTAATCGATAGTCCACCCCCGTGACCGTGCGAAATAGATACACTCATACTTCCTTTTTAGGGAATGAAACATGGCACCGGACATTCATCTAATCCGCTGCTACAACTGCATCTGCACCGCTAAACGCTCGTTGTCCCTTCTTTCCTTTTCACCTCCATCATCCTCGCCGTCAGAAAAATGGCGGACGTGCCCATGGATCCCCCTTCAAGGTCCTGCAGATGTCTCAACGTGCGCATATCGCCCCAGCCCACTCCACAGTGCCCCCCTCAGTTTCTCATGGCTACTTCTGGTGACCGGGATTATGCACTGACGTACGTGGGCGAGCAGGGCATCTCCATCGTGCGTCACAACCACCCTTTCCCATCCTTTTTTCAACCACTCTCCCCAGGTCCACCCCCAGGTCACTATGAGGACGAGAAAACTCGGCCCGTCCGTGGTGGACGACTCCCGATGTGTCCGATTTACAACCCTCACTTGTCTACTCTGCCAGACAGTC
Organism: Boletales sp. KT-2023a; assembly: GCA_038090395.1. Taxonomy (NCBI): domain Eukaryota; kingdom Fungi; phylum Basidiomycota; class Agaricomycetes; order Boletales; species Boletales sp. KT-2023a. Next base: position 33,222 of record JBBPMP010000154.1, on the reverse strand, counting down.
GCATACCGTGTCCTTCAGCTCGTGACGCCAGATGCCGATATCCAGGAAGGCCCGTTGCTCCCCTCTCTCGACTGGGTCGAACAGGAAACCCTTCTGAGTAGCTGTGGCTGGATCCAAGTCCACACGGACTGTCCTGTGAGTGACTAAACTGCTGCTCCTTGCATTTCTCCCGTGTGCCTGCCAGTGCGGTGTGAAGATTTGGTTGCTTTGTCTCATGTTACCGTCCGTCTTTTGCTTTGTCCACCGATACAGCACGTTCTGCATGAAAGGTCGATCGCTATTTCGGTGATATTGACTTGCCATCATTTTAGCTTGCCGAGGACGTCACGCGGTTGTCATCTTCTGCATATTCAACTGTCTTTGGCGTCGTTTTACCTCAGAATGCGATGCCAACGACGACATCGACATCAACAGCAGCCCATGAAACTTCTACAGAGTCTCGTGCTGAGCCGAGCGCTCCTGTTACACCTTTCTTATACGGTCTGAAGCCACTCTTCCCACCTGCACCCTTCGTGCCGTCTCACCCCGTTTTTACCCATCTATCGTCGATCGCTGGCAAGGCTTCCGAACATCTCAGATCGTTGGCCGAGGAACAGATAGCAGCGATCGTTCGAGATAAGCTTGCAGAACTGGACAAAGTGAATGACGACCTCCGACATAATGTGGAAGCTCTCTGGCGGAAATTTGTTGAGAACATGGGTGAGGTAGAGAGGCAAACAGGACCCGGAGTCACTGAGACGCGGAGGCGGGATAGCTCACGTGGTGTTTCGTCACCCACGAGGGGAGTCCCAGGCACACCATTGGTCACCATACGGAACTTCATGCCCACTCCAAACACCGCACCACGAATCTTGTCGCCATCATCCTCGCTTCCCAGGGTCTCCTCTCTTTCGGTATCGTTGGCAACCTCGGGAATTCACCGTTTGGTTCAGGAACATACCGAGTTGCGCGCGAGATCGTCAAGTAGCAGTCGCCAGTCGCCGCCTCCGTATTCGTCTCACCCGTCTTCGCTGGGCTCCGCGGAGGGCCAAATGTCGTCATCGCTAGGCCCTTCTCAGGCAGTATCTCCGCGTATGAATGGTGACGGTATCGTGCAACCGTTCAAGCGGAGCATGGACGAAAGCAGGGACACTGCCGTTAGCTTCAAGTACTTCACGATACTGGAAGCTGACGTGGCCCGTGCGCGTCAGCGGCAGGCTGCTTCCCAGGAAAATGTTAGAAGCGAGGACGGTCCAAATACCAGTGAACCCGTTAAAGGGAACGGTGACTTAAACGCCGCGAATGTGACTAAGATGGCAGAGGGACATGCACATCCGCCAGAGAATTCTGATCGGGATACGAAATCACCTACCACACGGAGGAGGGTCAAGTTTGACATCAAAGCGGAGGCTGTTACGGGTGAAGGAGCAAGCTCGGGGCTCAATGGTGAGCATAAAGAGCACGAGGGTAAGCGTTATTAATCTCGCGATTCTGATTGGTAACCGACTGTATTCTAGAACTGATATTTGACTTGGATGATGGAACTAGTGATCTCGACTCCTCAGATGCAGCACCTATCCTTCCATTTATTGAGAATGCTCAGGTCCGACATCGAGGACGTCACCGTGTGAGCCTCGGGGCTTTGCCAGGATCTTTATCGTCGCTTAGACCCACATCACTTCCGGCTTATTCCATCCTCCAATCCAGAGCCGTCAAGGAACCTGCAACCAGCATGTTGAATCATGGCACCTCACCTGAGCCATTAGAGGAATCCCGATCGGAATACCCTGGTCAACTCGATCCGCAAGAAGAGGAAATACTGAAGTTGGTCGCGGCAAATACCCCGAGTCATAGGAACGCCTGGAAACGAAATAGTAAGGCATGGCAACTTTTCGTGAGCAGACGGCGGAACGGCGTCCCTGGAGCACTGATACCGGAAGAGGTTGAGGATGGTTCGGGACGAGCGGGAGAGGACGAGGATAATAATGACTGGGGTAGTTCCCGGGGTAAGTTTTGTCCGTTGACGTGGACGACCGTTGGCTCATGAAGCCTCAGACGTACGGTGGACCTTGGCGGCTTCGCTGCCTATTGACATAAGCCCGTTGTCGCGTCGGGGGGAACCCCTATCGCTGGCATCATATCAACCGAAAACTTCGCTTTCGGATCGGGCAGGATTATTTGTGCCTACCCTTCCAGATGAACGACATACTTCAACTACTTTGCGCGAGGCTTCGTATGCGGAGCGCGACCGTTCCAGAGCCATGGATCCCGGTGCGCTCGACTTTGCCGCCGGGGGTGGTAAGGGACTAGGGGAGGATGAGAGCGATGAAGAATCGAGCCAGACAAACGTCACAGACGAAGGACGAGGAAGACAGCGTGCGCTAAAAATCCTCGAGGCTCGGAGTAAGATTCCTGAAGCAGGCATGTGGATGAGTCTCGCATAAGGCGTAGTTGCATGCATTGTGTTGTGTGTATTAATGTGGCATAGGCTGTGGTGACAGTTGTACACGATTTTTGATGCCATTTACATTATTCTATCAATAATACCGTAGCTTCGCTTCATGTAGCATCACCGTCGCAATTGTTGAGTACTACCCCGCATGTCGATACTATGCTATGCATTTTGTTTTTCGATGCGTCAACAGCGAAACCTCGAGTTCTCAAAAAATAATTCTCTACCTCTTACTCCACCTTGGAAAATGCCTAGCGTAATGTCAAGGTTAACAAAGTGATTTTCGTAACGCATTGCTGCATACCAATCTCCATGTTGGATTGGTACTTTTTTGACCGTCCATGCTTTTGTTCCAACGAAGGGCCATTGTTTGGATCTTCCCGAATAGGATCCACATAGTCAGGGTTCAGACGCCCGTCGGAATGGTTCACAACAACTGCCGGGAGCTCTTGCGCAGTCATCGCGGGAGAAATGTTGCTGAAAACTCGATCTTCTTCGACTAGATATCTCATCGGTGACGCGTCGGTCAAGTGGCATGCTCCTTACTAGTAGCAGCATACTCGGCTTTGGAGAAAGAAAGTCTATCGCACTTTATGTCAAGCTCCGCATGACATTTCGGCCAGCCATCGAAACCTACCAACGTCCCTGATTTGGATTGACTGATGCTTTTTTGACGATTCACGTCTTCGCTGAGCTTCCGGCGCAGCAAGACAGCCCGCGTCTTGTTTTTGCCAAGCAGAACGATGGATCGGTGTTCAACCGCCCGCCGGAATTCGCGGTGACGTTGCTCAGCAAAACACAGGACTCAAAAAACATCGGGGTTCGTCACGGTTCCGGTAATCCGTCCCTGCCACCAGCGACTCGTGTTGACGAGTTGGTCGAGCTGTCGTTCTGAAAACACGCAGCCATAGGTGCCGGCCTGGAGAAAAGTCTGTCGTGTGCGAGCGTCAGCGTGGCGTCATGTCGGTTGATAGATCATGATGCCAGAGGTTGACGGCGGGACAAACACACCGAATAGCAAACAGTCGTCTATCGTCCTGCCTCGTAAGGTTGAGCTGAATTTCCCTACCATCGGTCCTACGGCTTCGCATCCTCGCGACGCTGATCAGACACGCCTTCGAGGTTCAATTGGCCGTTCATCCTTGTAGCTCTCCTCACGATCTACACCATCGCGGGATCATCGGATATCAACTGCGGCCGGACCAACGGTCCAAAACCGAGCCTTCAGCTCATTGTCATAGTGGCGGCAGATGGCGGAGCTTTAATTATCCTTAATGCTCTTGTTCATGGACGAAAGTGAAAGGGGACAAAATTCTAGTCAGACAGGAGTACCGAGATTCAATGCCACCTACAGAGACAGGGCAGTATTACGCTCGTGGTTCTTGTGTCGTAGGACAGCCTGGCATAGGTAATATTTGAGATGGGCCATGATTCTATTAGGACTCAAACTCACCTGATGCCACCAGGGAAAACTTACTTTCTCTTCTATGCACTTGTTTGTCTTCTTAGCCTTGGAGAAGTGGCTGTGATACATCCTTTGGATGGGACTTTGAGCTACATTTTGTTCAAAGAAGGTGGCTATACAATTCATTCCATTGACAACTGCAAACTGCTGAAAGCTGTTGGTCACATGATATGGGCTCTCTATGACACTGACTCTGAGATCACAAAGCCTCCTGGTGTATACTGTACAAGGCTGCCCACAGTGCCTGTGTTTGCCTGACTACCCTTCCAAGTGCCACACTGAAAGCTGTTTAGCAAAGAGATTGGAGCAGCATGCTTTATTATGGTTATATGATCTAAGGAAGAGGTTGAGAATCTTGTGTATGTGAAATTTTCATTATTTTAGTAACATTTTTGACATGGTGTGTAACAAATTGTTGCAGCTGGACAGTGGTTATCTGGTCAATCTTGCAACCAAATGGGGTGGTACTCCTGGAACATGGCCTAGAAAAAAAATGCAGGATAATTTAGTCATGTGAGTCTTGTTTGAGCCTGGAAAGTCACACTTTTGTACACCTAAGTCACCTAACCAGACATCAAATAGACAATAACAAAGCTCAATGCAATGTAACCCTCCCATAATCATACTCCAGATACAATAGTATAGTATAGTTATCTCCTATTTCATCTAACCAGACATTAGATGGTACTAGTGAGGCATTTATTCTAATCAGATTCAAAGAAAAAAGAACCTGGGCTGAGATATATGTAGTTTGCAGATCCTACTACTAAGTAGTAAGAAACCCTGCAGCCTGCCCAGCCTATCAGCACATCATAGGCTGTCAGCAGTTTTATTGCTTACTAACTTGAGCACCTATTGCAACTGAATCTATGTTTGCATGTTTGCCTCCACTTGCACAAGCATGCTATTTTATGTGACCTGGAAACTGTGTTGAATTTTGTAATATCATAGTGATAAGACACAAATGCTGGAAATAGTATGCAGTATGCAGTATTTTCACCTATCTGTCAACCATCAGCAGATTCATTGCATACATTGGAACTTTGACAAGCTTAACACTGCAGTCTGAGTGCTGGAGCCTCATCAATATATATACAATGACAAGAACCAAGAGCTACCTGGATCTGCTGCTTGCAACATGAGGCACCAAAACCCAATCTACTATCACACAATGATTTTATTGGTGTCTTTTAATGTTAACTTGATATATACCAGAGCTTGTAGACTAGGACAAACCATTATGACATTACCATTGCTTGCTCACCTTATCTCCGGGCAATCCATTTCTTTGCCATAACACTAGATATCATTTCAGAATTAGAATTAGGAAAGAACAAGCATAAAGAGATTAGACGTGATCTGGTAATGCACGAGGATCACGCATGTTCGAAGGGACACGCTATCGAAAGGCTGTGAGCTACCATTGGGAACCCACCTTAACGCAGAACAAAGGGCACTGCAATAAACCGAGAGAAGATGATATCACGTTTGGAATGAAACACGCGGTAGAGATGACACATGCCTGCAGGTCCAAAAACGGAGGTCGGATGCCCTTGTCCTACACAAAGGGACGAGGCGCATAGCTTTTTTAATCTTGCCTGGTTGGGCGAGTACGTAGTTGTTATCTAATGCTGCTTCGTTTGAAGGGAATGCCGATCGCTTTCAGAGTAGCGTGTACCGTAAGTTACAGTGATATGGGTCATCGCGTGCACAGCTTGGTGGATATTAGTGGGATGTGCCTTGGCTGTGCCCCTGAGTATGATCTGGTGACGTCTTGATTAGGTTTAGGTGGTCTTGGATAGGATCACTGACAAATGAACTCAAAGAACAAGTTGTCCCGAGTTATTATGGGAAGACGAATGACCTGAAAAGCATTGTGCTATTCAAGAATCCGGGTCAAAGATGGAACAGGCCCAAGGAATGGAAAGAGGAGCATATAAAATGGAACAAAGAACGCATCTTCACAAATATAGATTACCCAAAATAAATAAAAAAGCACGACGCACGGCTGAGATCCAAAGAGTGGCGCGCGTAACGTACGCGGTGGATGCGCTCGTATTATGATCGTGGGGCTCGATGGACCACAGCCCCAAGCCACAACCCGAAAAAAGGGAACACTGCGGAAGATGGAAGAATCCGAGGGATGCACCCAACGCGCTTGATGACATCTTTTGTGTGCCAAACGGGGTCATTTGCAAAATAAACAAGTCTATATCTGTGGAATGATAAGCAATGTTTGAAACCCGGTTCTGGACAATGTGTTTTGCCTTTGAAACCAGGAAGGCGATCCAAAATTAAAATTGCCACCGAGCGTCGGCGGGCAAAATGCGGGTCCTGGGATGCGCGGCCACCATAACGGGGACCTCACCGTTGCCAACGACAAAGGGATGACCAGATAGTGATGGGAGACAGTGCGAAAGTTGGAGCTTGGGAAGCATTATAGTAGCTCTGTCAAGTTGTCAGCATGAAACTTTAACTGCACTTCACGTCCTCAGCTACGAGGTCCAGCTTTGTCGAGAACTCGGAGTCGAGAGTCGAAGCCGACCACGAAATGACCATGCGCTGGTCGATCCCCGTAAAAATTTTCGTACAGAAGAGTATCGCCTTAGAGAAGCTCCGCCCCGGTCGGTACTGCGAGCACTTCCATTGGGATGAAATGTTCAGCGGGAGCGAAAAGTTGGACATGTTTTTCTTTTGTTTTGTTTCAGCTATTATCCTTGAAGCTCCGGCAGGATCACCCCCGCGGCCCTGCAGTGTAGGCACTAATAGCGCTTACGACTCGACCTGTCAGCCTGTGCTGAGTTCGCTGTCTTTCCGTTCGTGTCATTTCTGACATCGCTGGAATACCAAGTAAATATGGCAATTTTATTCGAAGTGAGTGCAGAATATCATTGGTTCTGAAAATTGCTGGAATTTGGAAAAGGAGTATTCGATGGCCTGGAAGTGGGTTCATTCATGCACATACCCAACGTGAATGCTTGCGCCATGTCCAGAGACGAAATACGGCTTATTGTTGAAACGGACAACTCTGGGGCGGAAAAGGTATCCGGGCATGACTGCGTGCAGGATCTGCAGTTGCCGAATCCAAGGTGTGCTGCACCGTATGCTTCATTCCTGAAGTCGAAGTGTCAACTTATTCTGCACGTTATCTACAGAAGAAGACCTCCCGGATTCCTCAAATGCCGCTATTGGTGACAGCGTGGGGTCAATCGTGCTGTTGAGCAACCGTGCGGCGGAGAAAATAACCGACGGTCGTGTCAGCACACCACTCACGCATGTTTCCTCCAGTGATCGGCTGACTCGGCGCCTGGAAATTCCATTGGGCCCATCCTGGGGCCATCCGACGTAAAATTGATTTTGGACGAACGGTCACCAAGTCAATGGAATATGGAGAGGTCTCTACCCGGTTCGGACGGTTTCGAGCGGCAGTCGATTCATCCTCTCTACAGTAGCCCCCAACCGATCGCCGTTGGGTGCATACCTTGGGATCCCACGACGTTCGCGGAAATGAGTAGTATCCCCTGATGGCATCTCCCGCTCAGCTGATGGAACACCGCTTGCGACTCTCCGATTGACGAGGAGCCAGATAGGTCAAACATGATTTCCATATGGACCATATACTGATAGGGTTAATATGTCTAGAACCATTGGGATGACACTGGTTTCCGTTGTTTCGAGGCTGTATGCGCAGCGCCCGGGGACTGCGTCAACGTTTTGGCGGGGGGCTTTCGATCGGGTGGTCGTTGTGCCTTCCCATCAGTGCATGCTGCCGAGTGATAGATGCATTTGGCGCGTGCATGCTGTATCAGTTCAGCCCTAACCAGTACTTCCTGTAACTGTTCTGTCTCGGTTTCTTTTGAATAAAGAGATTGAGTCCGTTTCTTCGACTGATGGTCTCGGGTACTAACCTTCTAAGTACCTGTACAGTCTCGATGATGGTGGCTTCATCGTGCGCCAGCAATGAACCGAATGAAATTCAAAACCATGTAGAGGAGGTCACTCGGGCCTCGATGTCTATATGGTGGTCTCGGGCGGATGAGTCTTGCTGGCAGGAATTCGGAGTCAGCTTGATGTTGGTCTATGTATACTCGGTAACATCCACATTCAACCCTCTAGACACTTCCTGATTAGAAGGACCTGCGATCGATCAGGCCTCTCGACCACAACACCGAATCGTAAGATTCAAAGGAAGACTTGATTCGAGGTTGGCTGCCAGGCTATGGGCTTGCGACGCTACACCGTTCGTACGGATCCGTTCGACGTAGATTCGCTGACGACCACCGATTATCAGCCCTTGCGTGGATTCTTCCTTCAGGACGATCCTGAATCCGAAGACGGCGTCGTATGTATCCCCCCGCCTTATCTACACTAACAGGATGTTTGATCGCAGATCTGATTTGCCTCTTCCACAGGCTGTAAGCCTAGCTCGAGTCCTTGTTAAGATCGATGAGAGAACTGTGTTTTATGCTAGTTACCCCCTCGGTTCGGGCTCAAAGACGATCGTGACGATCGCTGGGCGAAATTCAAAGAGGAGATTCAACGACTCAAGGTAGGTGCACCCCCGGGGACGCAGTACAAAATTATATTTCTTGGGAGACATGGCGAGGGATACCGTAAGTGGGGTTTGGATTGCTCAGCGTTCTCTGCTCAGTCGATCCGTCGTCAGATAATGTGGCAATGTCAAAGTACACCACAGAGGCATGTCATACTACCACGGTCGTGAGTTTGGCCCAGCTGGATCGTAGACTGACGTCTCCTTTTAGGAATGGACAAGGCAAGCTTGATCGCTGCAGATCAGCCGTGCGATGGGCTGATTCTTTTGACGCGACGCCAGCTGGTCAAGACTCGATGGCGACGGGGAACTTGTTTGGGGTCGTGAGTATCGTCGAGAAATGAGACCTTTCATCAGACCTTTCATCGTCGATCACAGCCGATCCGGAGCTCACTGAGCTGGGTGTAGAGCAAGCGAAGGATGTCAACCGAGCGTGGAAGAAGGAAATCGAATACGACATCCCACTTCCGGAGAAACTGTATAGCAGTCCCTTGCGTCGCGCCATCAAGACCAATCAAGTCACATTCGAGGGTCTTCTCAGACTGGACCTCAAGACCACGATTGTGGAGGTGGGTCGATCATAGTTCAACATCGTGTGGTATACCCAGCTTGGCTTCAGAACATCCGCGAAAAGAACAGCGTATCGACTTGCGACAAGAGACGCAGAAAGTCGGAGATTGTGAACGACTTTCCAGATTATCTGTTCGAGGAAGGGTTTTCTGAAGAGGACGTGACCTGGGACCCCGATAACCGAGAAACAAAGGAAGAACTAGATGCCCGGGCCGAAAAAGTGTTGGACACGATCTTCGAAGATGATAAAGAGCAATGTATGTCCCAGACATTTTGGACGCTGCGGGACATAAGTTAACTGGCGCAGTCATTTCGATCACAACGCACCATGGATTCATCGATGCTTTTCTAAGGGGTTGTGGACATCGTCCTTGGGATCTCCCAACCGGAGGTGGGTTCTTGAGGCGCTCATCTGTGAAGAATTGCTAATATATGCACCAGGTGTCATACCGATGGTCTTGAGGACTGAGCAGCTGCTTTCAAACTAAAAACTGGTTGTAATATCCCTTTATACACTTAAGCTAGAGCATCATCTGAATGTCATGTACCGTGAAACTATTGAAATCATTATCAATAAAGGCGAGGCGAGAATGGGAAGAAATTATCCTCGTGTTTGACCCACAGTCCGCCTCAATGTCGTTACGTTCCGTATGTTCCACTGAACTTGAACTCGCCACCATCTGACCAGCGAACATTGACATGCGAGCCAGTGATACACAGGTCACTGTACCTGTCGATGGGCAATATCAGGAGGGATCTGACAATGGATTCGCGAGGACTGACCTCGCGGAAGCCCTGATCCCCCCAAGCAAGTCATTGAATTCGGGAACGGGTATCTTGCGCGCTTTGAACTTCGGAGGGCCACTTAATCTAAGCATGGTCCCAAAGACAAGTGGCTCGGGGCACACGCCGTCATAGGACCACTTGGCAGAGCCAGTCTTGCAGGAAGGTTTCCACTGGGGCTATCGATTAGCACCTCGGACTGTAGATACCTGAAATAGAAATGACGTGCGCTCATTTGCTTCTTGATGCCACTGTTTGCAGCCTTGCGGAGTTTCTCTACGGCGACTTGGAGTTGTTCTGGAGACATGATCTTTGGTGCTGGACCAGCTTCGGGGGAGGATTGGGAAGACCCCGAGTCGCCTTCGAGATCCCTTGCGTAGCGCGCAAGCTCAACAAGCTTGCGACGCACATCGTCGGGATCGTCCAGGATCGGGTACGTATCTGGTTTAGCGAGGATAGCTTTGATCAGAGCTTGAGCATCGCGATGAGTGGTGGTGCGCGATTTTTTAGAGACGGATGTCTCGCCGGTGTCTGTGGCCTTGCGTTTGGAGGCGACCATGACTGTGCGTAAGAGTCGTGAAGAAAAGTGCGCTACACGTCGCTTATAGTGTGACAGAGCGCGTCGTCACACGTCACACCTCCGGGCCTGGAGCTCCTTGTGTAGTATGTGGCAAGAGACGATAAAAACTGACCCCATGGAACGAGTCCGATTAACGTCGTCCTGGGGGCTGGGGACAAACTGTTTGAATTTCGTTCCGCACGTAAGTGGACTACACCAATGACGTCGACGTCCAGACCACACAGCCCGCAATTTGGTAAGTGGACAGGAGAACGAAGAGAAGGTCGATGTGCTCCCAGGCTGACGGGCTAATATCGGATGTGGTACATACCCTCGATCCTGAACGTCATTACAGAACCTTCTCTTTCGAAATAAAAGTTTGGCCCGTGGGTTTCGACCACGGCGCAGGAGCTCTGGCAGCTCAACCACCAGCGAGTCCCCACATCAGATACATGGAATATTGATGTTGCGATTATTATGGCAGTCTGTCACGTCAAAATCCAACATGTTAGAGTCTGATTAACCATTGAAACAAGGAAATGGTTTCTAACATGAACTTGAGACAAGTCTCTTTTTATCCGCAGGAGCTCAAGGACCCTGTGGGTGAATCTGGATGCGAATCCCGTTGGGTCATTCTGCAAGGGCTGAGGGGAAACAGAGACCGTGCCTACCAACTTGAGAACTACCGAAGAAGTCGGTCGCAGGGCTGTTCCCTTGAACCAAGTAAGTACACAAACACACGGTCAAGCAGGATGGAACGACTGGCCCCGACAACGCCCGCCAAGGGGACGGGGACAGCGACGCTGAATACGTACTTATCTATCACTTCACATCATCACATGGGGCGGCAAATTCTATATTGGAGTGGCGTGGGAATAGTACCACGTATGGAAATACCCTATGCCCTGCCCTGTACCCGAACCCTTTGCCCAGCTCTGAATTTAATTTTCCATTTATTTTGACAACTTGCTCCTCTATCATCAACCATCATCTTCCCCATTCTTCTTCGTACTGTACGTACCCTTCCCCGTCCTCGTCCTCGTCGTCGACCACAACGAGCTCACCATTTCTTACGTTCTCCAGCGATACATCTTGCGCCTCTCCTGCTCTCCATAGTATGTATTATCAGCGCGTCCGAGACGCGTCTTTGTCGCGTCCGAACACACTGCTCATCACGCTCCCTTTATAGATGCCTGAATCCCGCGAAGACTCCGTCTACCTTGCCAAGCTCGCCGAACAGGCCGAGCGCTACGAGGGTAGGTCCCTATTCGGCTGTGGTCGTGTGCTCATGTTGATCGCGTGCCACAGAGATGGTGGAGAACATGAAGCGTGTCGCTTCGTCTGACCAGGAGCTTACCGTTGAGGAACGTAACCTTTTGTCTGTCGCATACAAGAACGTCATTGGTGCCCGCCGTGCATCGTGGCGCATCGTGTCGTCTATCGAACAGAAGGAGGAATCCAAGGGTAATGAGGTTCAAGTTGCAATGATCAAGGGATACAGAGAGAAGATTGAGAGCGAACTCGCAAAAATCTGCGAAGACATTCTTGAGGTTCTTGAGAAGCATCTTATTCCATCAGCTGCCTCAGGCGAGTCCAAGGTCTTTTACCACAAGATGTGCGTCGTTTTTTTCTTTTTTGTACTCTTGTGGGTATGACGGGTTTTTACAGGATGGGTGACTACCACCGTTATCTCGCCGAGTTCGCGACTGGCGACAAGCGCAAGCAGAGCGCTGACAAGTCGCTGGATGCTTACAAGGACGCCTCCGAAGTTGCTACTACCGAACTTCCGCCAACTCACCCCATCCGTCTCGGTCTTGCGTTGAACTTCTCTGTCTTCTACTACGAGATCCTCAACAGCCCCGATCGTGCATGCCACCTCGCCAAGCAAGCATTCGATGATGCCATTGCTGAGCTCGACACCCTCTCAGAGGAGAGCTACAAAGACTCTACGCTGATTATGCAACTACTACGGGACAATCTCACCCTCTGGACATCAGACATGCAAGAAACTGGTATGAATTTCTTCCGTGCTCACAGTGAAAAGTTTTCAAGTCCTTTGCAGACAAGGCGGACTCGAAAGATGAGGGTGACAATGCAGGTGATGACTAGACAGTGCACTGCAGCTGGTTTTTCCTTCCACTCGCACCCAGGGATTTGGGACATGTTTGTCGCCTGGTGTCCGTCGGGTGTTTCAGTCATCACACATTATTTGCATCGTGTCACTTGTCGCATCTTTTTCCTCTTTTTTACTTGTTCTTTTATTATACCGTAGTGCGCTGCGGTGTTCGTTCTCTGGTGTTATAGAGGCGAATGGAAGAAGTGTGAAATGACGCGTGTGATGTCGGAATGTGTACAATTTAAGTTTATTGTGAATGTTCACGTGTCTGTCTGTTTGCCATGACTGGCAGCGTACAGACATTTGTCGGCTTGCTCACCTTGCTTGTAGCGTACACGGTTTTTCGCGCGACAACGGACGTTCCACGTCTGTTATCACCCCAAGGATGTCGGATGTCATGGATGTCGCCCTCATACCTCCTCCAGTCAGAGTTCAACACCTCCTGGACACCACTCGCCAGCCGGTACTTCCTCTCGCTGTATCGTGAGGTTGGATGGGAGCCAGATCAGGTGAGGCCCCGAGTCGGGAGAACGAACTGAACGCGTTCCCGGCTAATGAGATGGGTAGGCGATGGGTTTGCCCGTCTTGTTCGTCCCGGGGAACGCGGGATCATCCCACCAAGTGCGCTCTATAGCGTCGTCTGCTGCTAGGCAATACTTTTCGTCTCCGTTCGCCATCTCTGAGGAGTTTACGGGACGAGACGCGAAACCCATCGACTTTTACGCTGGTAAGCATGTTCGTGAATGTTTCTTCGATTTCGCGTCGACGTTGTTGCAGTGGAATTTAATGAAGATCTATCTGCATTCCATGGTCCTACCCTCGATTCTCAGATAGCCTATTCATCTACGGCGATCGAGTATGTCCTCTCTCGATACCCACCTGACACCCGAATCATTGTCGTGGGTCATTCCATGGGCGGTGTCGTGGGCACCGCGCTTCTCCCCTCCAAAAAAATCAAGGCTCTCATTACCATGTCTACTCCACATACTTTACCACCAGCCCGATTCGACGCGCGCATCGAAGAGATATACGACCGAAACCGCAACGCACTACGCGAGGACGAGACGCCGATCCTATCCATTTGCGGCGGGGCGACGGACCTGATGATACCATCCGAGTCGTGTATCCTACCGGAGCACTCGACAGAGGCAGGTGTCTATCGACGCACGGTGTTCACGTCCGCGCTCGAGGGCGCCTGGACAGGGGTCGGACACCGCGAGATGGTGTGGTGCCACCAGGTGCGGTGGCGTGTCGCGCGGGCTGCGCTTGAGCTTGGCGTCATGCGGCCCACCGAAGCGCCTGCACGCGTGTTCGATCGGTGGTTCCGCGACGGACGCGTGTTGCCGCTGGATGGCGATTCCGTTCGAGACGTGCGCGTCGAACGGGGGGATGGCAAAGCGTTGTTGCCGGGCGACGGGGAGCTCGTTCTGAGAGGCCCCCTTGGGAACCGGACGTACCTGTTGCCCATCGCGAGGGACGCGGAGAGGTTTGTCGTGTATGCTTCTCGGGCGAGCGTTGCAGGCGTGTCGCCGCACCACGTTTCCGACGTGCGCGTGTCTGTCTCCGTTTGTGCGGGGGATTCTGCGGATGGGCTTGTGTCATGTGATTCTCTTGCACCGACGCTCGTTGAGCTTCTCCCGGCTCCGGTTTCCGGTAAGCCGTTTCCGACGCCGGACGAAGGTGCAGATGAAAGCGAGGGCGTGGTATTCTTCGAGGGCGAGCTCCCACTGGGGACGGAAGGTTGGGTGGGGGTCACTGTCGATGCTGGCGATGATGGCCGTGGTTGGGTCACAGGCGGATTTGGTCGAATAGAAAACGTCAAGAGAGAGCTCAGCTTGTGGGGTGCGCGGGGATTCTCTGACCGAACCACGGCTGACCACCCTTTGTAGGACTGCTCTTTGGTGGCGCAAAGATATCCTTGCCCCGGCCTGACCATGCAGGATCCAGAATGGACATCAGTCTTCCACGTCTCCAGGCCAACGCACTGTTGGTATATCGGCTGGTGCCCAAAATCGTGGCGTATCCGTCGTGTACAGGTGAGTATATGCGTAGACAAGTCCAAGAATGCGCGCTGAAGAATCGTTCAAGCACCACTCTCGTCTCCATTACTCGTCCACACGTCGCCAGCCTCGGAAAAACATTACTATCGACTTGTTTCTGACGATCCCATCTTCCTCCATAGTCATTCCTCTGGGCCTTATGCGCCTTCTCGACGCTCTGCCCACGGGCTGGGTCTCACGATCCATTCATTTGGGCCTAGTTGTCAAGATGTCGCAGAAGTGTATCTTTCGATCGATTGGTGGGCATCGCTCGGTAGGATAGGGACGCGGTACCCCACGACGCTGCTGAGCTGGGGTGTTGGGGTCGTGTCGCTCCTCTTGTTCCATTCCTGGAGTCTCGACGGCCAGCATTTGAGCGTCTTCGAATCGTTGGACGTGTTTGTGAGACGCCAGATGCCGATATTGATGGTGTTCGCCGGGGTAATTGCTCTGCTCCCATTGGGTCCCGAGTATTACCTTGGGATTGGGAATGAACTAGGGGTATTAAGCGCCGTCCTGGCGATCGTTTTCGTCGGTGTGGCAACTGGGATGGTGTGTGTGAGTTGGTGGTTGTTGGTAGCTCTCATGTGGCCGCTCAGTATGCTGAGAAGAGGGCTTACGGCGAGGTTTAAGTCGTCGCTCTCCTGCATATCTCGGAGCTGATGATTGGAAAGCAGGAAGCCCGAAAGCCGTGGCGTGCGACGGAGGACGGTTATTTCGATGGTCCTCGTTCTGATGCTCATATTCTTGTTCGTGCCATGGCAGGTAGCCTTCCTTGGATGCTGGATCACCCAGCTGCTCATCTGCAATGCAATCTATCGACCCAAGGTGTACCCGGGTTCCGTGCCGACACTAACAAACACCCCTCGTCAGGAGGATGACAAGGGAGTAGACGAAGACGATCCGCAAGAGGATCGTTCAGGGCATTCTTCCATTCAACCACCGAGCACTGCCGGGGATGTGCTCAAGCCCACGTTTGGAAATGCGTACTACCAGAGCACGCATATTCTGTTGCTCATGACATGGCTCCTCCCGCTGGCTGCACCAGTGTTAGTGGTATGGGTGCGAACGCTGCAGACTGCGGGGTACACGACGCCATTTAACGGCGATCACAACGTACTACACGTTGCGCCGGTGTTGGTGCTCGTGGATCTATTTGGACGCGGGCGGCCGCTGGACACGACGTGCGCGTTTTTTCTTCTCGTTAATGGGCTGTTTTTGAATGGGGTTGTAGGACGGGGTGGCGATGTGCAGTGCGATGGGGATGGCTCGTCGTAGCTCTGATCGCATTTTTGGTGGGTGGACGAAGGGCGTATGTGGTATATGAGGCTGCAAATGTCGAGATGGCGATTTTGTTGGGGTTTCAAGTAAAGGTGTGGGTGTATGGGTGATGTCATTATCATACTCTATCAAGTGTTGTTTGGTCTTGTGGAATTTCAAAGGCGTCGATAAACAAGAGCAAACAGTATCGGACCGGCGATATCACGTGATGATTGCATTCTGTCCTACACATGAG
This sequence comes from Boletales sp. KT-2023a, assembly GCA_038090395.1. Taxonomy (NCBI): domain Eukaryota; kingdom Fungi; phylum Basidiomycota; class Agaricomycetes; order Boletales; species Boletales sp. KT-2023a. The sequence goes on along the minus strand of JBBPMP010000154.1, from coordinate 17,191 downwards.
AGTTCACTGAAACAGAAACATTTCCAAGGTTTTTTTCTTCTTTCTTTCTTGTCTTTTACTGTTCTAATCATGTGAATTAGGATGAATTCTCCATTCGACGATCTGCCGCCCATTTCAGCGTCGCCGCCCTCCATCAGAGCTGTCTCTCCCACAAAACGGAAGACCGACCGCGAGACTTCCAGCCAAGGTGATTCCGTAGAGCCTACCATCCGTCCCCGTGGTTCCCCGACAAATACGCGTTCCGTGGATCCAAACGACCCAGACGCTCGCGAACGACAGCGAACAATGGACGTCGATATGGCCCTCCAGCTTTCCCGTGCCCGGAGGGAGACCATCATCGTTCCCACCTCTCCTTTCGATGCACCCAGAGCGGAAGTCGAACCGTACGGCTCCTACTCTGCCGTAGAACGAGAGGACCTTCAACTCGCGCGCGGGGAGATCCGTCTGCACGATCACGAGTCCATTCACGTCGGCGCACACGTCTCTGCACCGGGCACTGCGACGCCGCTCGGGCTCGGCCTGGGCGATACACGGGATCCCTCGCTCTTTGATGTCATGGACAGCCAGTATACGACCCGGCCAGACGCTGTGTCGTCCGTGCCGGGCCTGCCGCGGTACCCCGTCAGTTCTCCCCGGTCGATGTTTGACTTTGCGCCGCTCGAGCATTTCGCCGCGGGAGAAAAGGAGAGCTTGGGTCTTACGTTGTCGAGCGCACCGATGATGCGGGTTCGGCATCCGAAGCATCTGGGGAGTGGTGAGTCCCTATCGTCGGGTGGAGGCGGAATTGAGGCTCCCCGTCGTCCAAGCGCACGCCAGCGTAAGCTGAGCGAGAGCGCGCCTCTGCCTCGTCCTCGCCGCAGGGGGAAAGTAGCGCTGTTCGAAAACCAAGCGAACGAGCCCGCGTCTGCCTTCCCGGCGAGATTGTTGGGCACCGGTCAGCTAAGCACTGTCCCTTCGTCCGAGGACGTGTCTGGATTGTTCTATCGATATGTACCACCGCCTCCATCGGGCATCGGTGATTCCCTGTCCCTGGGCCACGATAGACCGTACAGATTCTCCTTTTATTCCAATGCGTTATCGGCAACCATCCACGCCCGGAGCCTATGTGAGCTCCCGGCGGAAGGTCAATCATTTGAGGATTTGTTTAGCGGTCCACCATCCCCTGTGCCCAGACAAGGTGATGCCACAGGAACACTCCCCGCTTTCGCCGCTCCGACACCTCTGTCTACTTCTCGACCGGGTTTTATTCCAGCTGAACGAAGAACTCCGTCTAGCTCCGAGGGCATGCCAACGAGTCATCGTAATAGTTTTTCCGCACGACCCGCGGAGAAACCTGAACCCGGTAGGCCGAACGGATCTGGACAAGCACCGAGTGCTGATGCTGAGGCCAACACATGGTGGCTCGACGTTCAAAGCCCCACCGATGAAGAAATGAAGGTGTTGAGCAAGGTAACCCGCGCTCCCATTTTGTCCGTGGCATGCAACGAGGATTCATGTGGCGTTCTCGAAGGTGTTCTCAATCCACCCCCTAACCACGGAAGACATCCAAATGGAGGAAGCTCGCGAGAAGATTGAACTCTTCCGGAATTACTACCTCGTTTGTTTCAGAAGCTTCGATCAAGATCCATACAGCCCGACTTATCTCGAGCCCTTGAACATGTATATCATCGTCTTTCGCGAGGGCATCTTGTCTGTTCGTCTTCTCTCATTGCGTGAAGCACACGTACATTCTCATCTTGTCGGTTTCAGTTCCACTTCCGTCCGACGCCTCACCCGCAAAACGTACGCCGTCGGATCAAGCAACTCAAGGACTACATCGACGTCACGTCCGACTGGATTTCATACGCCCTGATCGACGACATCACCGATGCCTTTGGGCCACTCATCCAATCGATCGAGTACGAAGTCGACTCCATCGACGAGCTCGTACTTATCCTCAAAGGCGCTGAGCAAAGCGACATGCTTCGTCGGATTGGCACGTGTCGCAAGAAGGTGATGGGTCTTCTCAGACTGATGGGCAATAAAGCGGATGTGGTGAAGGGTTTGGCAAAACGGTGTAACGAGAACTGGAGGGTCGCGCCCACCTCGGACATTGTAGGTCTCTCTCCCTCGTTCTCACTCGCCGCCGTGCCCCTGAACGGTGCCTGCCAACAGGGTCTCTATTTGTCTGACATTCAGGTAAGCCCGCGTTCGCGACCATCCAAAAAAAAAGAAAAGAAAAGAAAGAGACAGGGACCCGTCGTCGTTCGTTCGTTCGTTCGGTATATGTAGGACCACCTGATCACGATGACCCAAAACCTGAACCACTACGAAAAGATTCTGTCCCGCTCGCACTCCAACTACCTCGCCCAAATTTCGATCGAGATGACGGACGCGAACAACCAGATCAACGACGTGCTCTCGAAGCTGACCGCGCTCGGCACGGTGCTCGTGCCGATGAACTTGATCACGGGTACGTCTTTTTTTTTTTTGGCGTCCCCGTCGTCGTGCGTGTCGCCGTTGTCGCGTGCATCGCTGACGCGGCCAGCTTAGGTCTGTGGGGCATGAACGTGCACGTGCCGGGGCAGGATATATCGGTACGACTTTTTTTTTTTTTTTTTTTTCGTCTGGTCCAGGTCGTCTGACGCGGGGCGTGTTAGGAGGGCTACGCGTGGTTTTCGTCCATCGTCGCGGCGCTGGCCGCGTTTGCGCTCATCGTGGGTTACACGACGTATCGGTTCATGGTCCGACGGTGAACTACAGGGGCGAGGAGGCAAGAGAGCGTGCGTGGGACGTTGGTGATCTGTTGTTGGCTGTGCGGTAACTCGGTGTTTTTTTTTTTGGCTTGGTTTTTTTTACGTGTAGAGGGACAGGTCCCGTCCCTTGCATGCTCGCTAGACGGTGGCAGCATGTGACACGGCACCCATGTTAGCCGCCGTAGTCAATAAAGCTTATCCGACGCCATGTCATAAACAATGAGTTTTATAGAGGCCGGCAGAGGTACAGTACGGACATGCATGTACGTAAAACACGAAAACGAACCAATGCAACGAGACATAGTGTTATTCGTACAGAAATTAGACTTTTTTAAAGAAAAAGAGAAAAAAAAGAGGCAGTGAGGCATGCAAAACAAGACGTCGTTGGGAAAAACAAAAACAAAAACATCCTTGATCCCATAGTAAAAAACGAAGACAGGAAACGGGCACTTCTACTTCTTATTATTCAAGACGGGCTTGACGGAGCGCAACGGTGGGGTATTCGAGCGCGTCGACGAGGGCGGTCGCAGTGGTGGCGGGTGCAGCGGAGGTGCACTAAAAGGGACGGACGAGGACGGTCGTGGCGACGGCTCCGCGTCTACAGGCGACACTATCATCGCCAGCGAAGGCGACAGCGTTTGTTGCATCGCGCGTGCAGGCACCGTCGCCGGGGGCGGCACGGGCGTCTGTGGATGCCGTCGCACCTGCTTTGGCGACCGCGAACCGGATACGGGCCCAGAGAGGCCGTGGGCAACGTCTGGCGGGGTAGGCGAGTCGTCGACGAATTTACGTTTCTTCCCGCCGTGAGGCGAGGCGGGCAGTGGTGCGAGTGGTGGTTGGTCTGCAGCGTCCGAGCGGCGAGGCGCCACAGGGGTGGGGGGAATGCTGTGCCATTGGCTGGACCATGGCGGCGGGGGTGGAACGTGGTGGCCATTGGTCGACGGTTGTCGTGCAAGTTCATACACTGGCGTGGGTGGTGTCGGTAGTGGCAACGGTGTGTGATGCGAATGGTGCGAATGAGAATAGCGGTGATGATGATGATTCGATGATGATGGTCCCGGTTCCGCAGGTCGAGGCATCGATGGGGTAAGAGGTCCCCGTTGGGAAGGTGCTAGACCGCTCGCAATCTCTGGCTGACCTGGTGTGAACCGAATAAGCTCGACAAAGAGGGTTTGCGTATATGGCGGAAGCATCTTGGTGTATACAACGTCTCTGCTGAAGCTGTCCAACATGGCACTCGTATTCACATATGTATCTGGTTCCTGGTTATCTATATGGAGGTGGTCAATTTATTTTCTAAAAACGGACCACCAAAAATAAAACGAACCGATATGTTTCACCCGAACTTCTGAATATATATACGGCCGATTCTTGCGCAAACAACACAATGGACACATGAACCGGCTCTGGTGTTGTCCCATGGCCGCGTCGACAGGGAAGAATACACACCCGGCATGATACCGCTTGTTACACAGTTCGCATTCCACCGTCGGGTAGTTCATCAGATACGACGTGCGGCCCCTGCATATACACCTCGTCCCGTCGTGCCAATCGTTGTCAACGTCCTGCCCAAACGTAAACCGCGGCCGTTTCCGCTTCCGGCCACGAACGGGTGTCGGCTGACCGGCTAATATGCGATGCAAACCGGCGAGGTCGAGACCGAACGACACCTCCCGCGAAGGTGATACTGCAAACTGTATCTTGTATAGCTTCCGCATGTAGTGGCGTACCTGTGGGATGTACTCCGCACGTTGGTTACCAGGTTGGGAAGCAAACGTCAAAAAGTGCCCGATCACTGATGACAACCGATCGACGCAGTGCACGATGACTTCCAACTGTTTCCATGCCTCCGAATAATTCTTGGTGATGTCAGGGGCAGAAAGAAGGATTTGAGGCAGGAAACAAAAGTGCCAGCTTCGTTCCTTGTGAATGGCGCCGTTCCAGTGATGGTGGTCACAGAACGGACATGATCCACCGTTAGCAGCACAGACGCCGTGAAATCGTGCGAAGCAGTGATCGCACTGGACTGCATCGGATTGGGTACCGGGGGGTGGGGGTCGAACGGGTGCGGTGCAGATACATGTGAAATACTCGTCGTTTGGTGGGAGATCATCTTCGGGTCGTGTGGACTCGAGAACGTCGTCAAGAATGTCCTGCCCATGTGCACTGCCATGTTGGCGGCAGTACCACGGCAAGTCCTCCAGCCACTTCTGATGAAGGACGAGCTGCGTGTCCAGCTGCTCAAAGATGGGCAAGAAGAACATCGAGAGGTGTTCTCGCGCGTAAGTCTCCCACTTCTTCATCATCTCGAAGATGTCCGTCTCGTCCCGGTGCTGGTAACGATTTCGCAAGATCGACTCGCAGCGGCTCTCGAGATCGAGTGCGAACTCGGCCGTCTGTTTAAGGTCCCGAATGGCAGGGATACTAAAGTCCTTCTCGGCGCGTGACACGAACCGCATAACTTCCGATACTTTCGGCTTGGGCCCTTGACTTTCCGGGGATAACCACGCTTTGGCCTGCTTCTCGAAGTCCTTGGCCTTGTTCCGAGCGGAAACCAGTCGATCATAAATCGCGATATCAACAGGCACGGATGAATCCAGCTCAAAGAACTCATCCAGCTCCTCCACCGTCTTGTACGGTTGGTCGAGGACATGTCTCGCCCTTTCTACCCATTCATCGCCAGCACGCTGCCTCGACTGCAACATCTCGACGAACTTGTTGTCTTCACCCAGTTTGCAAGATTGAGCACGCGAAAGGAGGCCGCGGACGTCCTCCAACGTCGTGGTCGCGTCTTCCGCCTTCTCCTCGAGCACCCTGAGAAGCTGTTCACGAGACACTATTTTCTCGAGCTCAAAAATCTCCTCCAAGTACACGTTGATGGAGGACGTCTCCATGAGTAACAGCTCACATTCGTTGATGAACGCATCACGACCCGCTAGAGAACCTCCATCCCTGAGTAGCGATAAGGCCTTGCGCTGAATTTCCTCCGATTTTTCTGCCAGCCCGCGGAGCAGACCGATTTCTGGGGCATCAAATCCGAGGGTCTCTACCTCTTTGAGTAGGGCGTACAGGTCCTCCAGACTTCGGTCTGGCCTATCGCCTGGATCCCGGTCATCAAACGCCGGGCTGTTGACTTCCTGCATTGGAGGACGACCACGGGAACGGCGAGAACGTTTGCGACTTTGTTTGCGGATGATAAACGTGTTGGCTGCGTCGAGCCACTCGTTGGCACGGTTGACGCATTTTCTGAGTGAAGCCAATTCGGGTAGGTAATGATTTATCCGTTCGCCCTCGGCGAGAATTGCCCGAAGAGAACGGAGCGAAGGCACCTCGCTCTCTGTCAAGACTTTCTGGAGCTTTGCCTTCCACGTGGCCGGAATAGCTGCCCGATCGGAGACCCTGAGAAGGCTCTCCTGTAAGTCCACATCAGAGAACCGCAGCCTCAGCACGTGCTGGTTAATGGGGTGGTCACATAAATGTTTCGCGTGTTCGATGCAAACCACCTCACTCTTGCAGTGGCAAGTGACCTGTGAGAGATAGCAAAAGACCTTGCAGTGGATGCACTGGTAATGGTCTTCGGGCCGGTCCTCTTCTTCGAGCCGCTCCACCATACCAAGCGTCCGGGAAACTTGGCGCGCCCCCAGTTCGCGTTCGGTCATTTCCCTGAGACTCGGCTCCAGCCTGCGCACAGTCACATTCAGCAGGGAATAGGGGAACATGCCTGCGCGGATGACGACTCACCATAACGCCGTCTTGATGGACGTGGATTGCTGCGTGATGGTGACCAAAAGCTCGTCGTGAGAGAACACAGGGAGTTTTCTGTGCTCTCTGTAACGTTGCACACAGTCACGCCCGTACGACAACCAGTCAGGAAGTGCGAAGTTGACTGCCTCGTGGAAGTTTAGCTAGAGCCGCACAAAGTCAGTACTACATGACATGATCGATCAATCGCATGTAAAACGTACCCCGTGGTTGAACCCTGCATGGTATGCCTTCGGAAAAGTGATAACAAATTCGCCGACACGTTGGTTACATGCGTACACGCGGACCCCAGCATCAGTGAGACGCTTCGGATTCATCAATGTAACCAGCTGAAAAAGGAGATCCGGCTGTGCTTCGAACAGATCCGGCGCCTCACTCTTGATCGCGGCTTCGAATTTTTCTGCGTCTTCTGCTGGAATGCCGTACCAAGTCTTTGTTTCTCCCCAATGTTCTATATGAATATGGTCAATCATATCACGTATGAAATGAAACTCAACGCGATACGCACGGAAGTTAATGCTGTACGTATAATGATCCTACGCAAGCCATTACGACTGCGGCCATCAACACAGGAGGCGGCGTATGCTTACCTCATTATGCCAACAAAAAGTGGAAAACACCATTCCAACATAAGTCCAGGGCACGGTCATACCCGAAATGTCTGATTTGATGAACCGTAAGAGGGAATCTGGTAGAATGGGGAGATTATTTAAATTCCAGGGATCCCTGGAGGCGGGATCAAGCGGGTGGGTCTCCATGGTGGGCATGGCGCTATTCGTAGAGGTATCCAGAATATTCAACGGTGAAAAACCATAAAAAAGGTCACCCGGGACATACCTGCCGTGGGTGGTCGAGTGGACGTCAGCTCCATACTCAATCTCGACCGTGTCGTTCGGGGACTGAACAAGTCGCCAAAACTCGTTCTCAACGTCGTACTCGGTCACCAGAATGTTGCCGACATAATTCACGGTAGGATCATTAAGATCCGGCGGAAACTTGTGGCCAGGGGGATGAGCCATCCACCACCTACGGCGAAACTCAAAATCCCTTGCTTGGAAACTGGAAAGGCTGTGTTCCTCCCCCTCGTCAAAACCAAAATCGCCACCCATACCAAACAGGCAGGTGTGACAAAACCACTGATCCTTTGGAATGGAGGACAAGGGCGGATCCAAGCAAAACATGTGGAAGCCTTTGAAAAGTGAGACAACGGAAAGCGACGAGACAATAAGATCTGCCGTACCACAGTCGCAACCGTCGCAGAGAAGCATTTCCTCTTCATGATTTTTCTTCTGACACACCTCACAAGACTGCTATTCGGTGTCAGAAGGTCAATCGGCTTGGGCGACCGGGATACTTACCTCTTGAGTTAATTTTGGATCCTCATCTGGCTGTGACACGGGCGATGCCGGTGACATCCGGTTGACGTTGCGTCGCTTTCGCGTTGCTACGCGGCACGCAACTGTATAGTGTGTACGGCAGAGAAGAAAAAATGACGTACGAGACGTTGTCTTTGGGTTCCTTCTTGTACTGGTGCCGTTCCGCTCCTTGTAATCACCGTCATCTGGGATGTCAGACAAGGCGCTGGAAGAAGACGTTAATGGGCTAGAAGGTGGGGATGAGTCATCGCGATGGTGTCCGTTACGGGTGCGGGTGGATTGAATATTCGAATGCGTTTTGAGGTGAGGGTCACGGGTGGCGCCGGGTGACGTTGACAAGGTAGGTGAATTCCGCACTCGATCACAAAAATGCTCGTAGGGTAGGATGATTCGCGTGTAGGAATTCTTGATCTGAGTTGATAAACCGGGTATGCCCCTGTAGCCGAGGAGAGCGCCGAGGTCGCCCCACTTGCGATTTCGTGTGACCTGGCGGAAGAATTAGCGGTGGAAAAAAAAGATGTGGCACGGTATGATGCATACAGCATCGTAGCCACCGAGTTTGTGGACCTCTTTACGGAGAAGCCACAGATCGAGGGACTTGTGATTGATCGTGGGCACGGAGACACGTGGATTGCCTTGCTGCTTGTGGAAGCGGTAAAGCTGCTCCAAAAAATTAACCTTTGCACGGGATGAAGCCTCGATGGAGTTGAGGCGCTGCAATCGAGTCTTGAAACGAAAGGTCTGGCGGAAATGAAGGAGACATGAGATCGAGGTGGGCCGGTGCAAAAATGAGAAAAATGCGGAAGGAAGACACAGACCTCTGTGTCGGTGACAAAAGGCATTTTCCAGCCGACTGGAGGGACGACTTTGCAAATACCGTAGTGGAGGGCCTTTTCAGAGATCGAGCGTATGTAGGCCATGGGGTCCTTGAATTCGTCAGAATTGGGGTAAAAAACGGGGCAGTCTTCGAGGCCGAATGGACGCGGGGTTGACCTGGGGTGGATATTTCTTGGGCTGGAGGTCTTTACGGAAGAGAGGTCGAGGGAGGGGGAGACGGGGATTGGGATGGGATCACCGGAAAAATCGTCCGAGATGTCCTGCGATGTGGCATCGTCGTTATCGTGCGAGGAGGCATGATAATGGAGTGCGGCGAGGGCGTGGGTCTTTGATTTGCGGGGGGCGCGCTTGGAGGAGGAGGGGGCGGAGTGGTCGGACATGCGGGAAAGCGAGGCGGAAGGAGGATCATCGTCCTGGGACATAATTGGGACTGCGCCCTGGACCGGGATGGAGAGACAAGAGGTGAACGTATTTGGGAGTTTGTTTGGAAAATCGGAATGGAGGGCGTCAGAAGAGCGAGAAGCGCCGTTCGCAGAGGTACGGGGAGACCTTGCGGGAGTACGGCGAGAATGGGGAGAAAGTTCGGACATGTAGATAGTAAAGAAGCGAAAGGGAAAAAGACTTGAATGCGCTCGCGTTGCGTGGATGTGTGGGAGCGGGCATTGAAATTGGGCACCGAGTTATCGTGTCGCCCGTGTGAAACGACCTGTGACGTTCGCGGACTCGAATCTTACATTGCTTCCGCGTCCTACCAGCGCCCTGCTCACACCAGACAGACAGACACGCACACACGAGTTGCATGCATGTTCGGATTGCCTTTTACAAGAAGAAAAGAAGAACAAAACAAAAAAAAAGAAAAGCAAAAAAAGAAAAGCAATTCATCGACCTTGGTCGTAGAGCGGCCTGGTTCCAAATTAACCTTCATTTTCCATAACCACATTGATGAAACAACGACATGTACCTGCTGACGGCACCATCTCACTCTCACTCTCTCTCAAACAATGGCGCGCAGCGGCCTTCTTTGGTTCGTTATGGAATTTTACGTGTCATGATGGTACGGTACGTGACTCCGGCAGACGCACCGCGTGCACTCGTTATAGGCCAGGTGGCACGTCTTTGCACAGCACCGTGCCATCGCGGAAAATTAAAAAAAAAGGTTACCACGACAAAAAAACAAGAGCCCCCGGTGGGACTCGAACCCACAACCTCCAGATATGTTCTGTTTTAGAAGTCTGACGTCATAACCATTAGACAACGAGGGCTTGATTGACAATCCCTCTGAAACATATTGACCACCTCTGACGTGGTCGGTGGTCACCAACGTGCGTTGAGAGGTAAACGTTGGCAGACGTCTGCCACCGGTTGGATCACTGAAATGGATCGCCTCATTGCTTATCTGCCCAGGACCCAGGACGGAGAGCGGTCGCGTGCGCGTTTGATCTTCCAACTCGAACTTGTCGATCATTCTGTCGCACCCATCCACAAGCTCGACGCTTTCCTCCCGCCCGTTATCGCAAACGCGCGTACACCCGAGAAGTCTGTAACGGCTGTGTGGCGCCTTACGGCAGCGCTTCAACCACGTTTCCCTTCTTCCCTCCTATCTACGCTTCCGAGCCGAAATATCCTCATTTCTTTCAATGTCGACCAGCACATCATCCGCGGTCGCCGAAACCCATCTCACCTTTCGTCCTCGCCTAGGGCTCTCTTTTCGCCGATCCCGACCCACCTAGCGTCGAGGACGATTATTTAGGCGACAGACACATTATCCTATTCGTCGTCCATACCTTTCCCCCCCAGCCCCGATCGCCTTGCGGGTGGCCTTCGGTGAGCATAAACCAAATATCCTCGTGGACAATGAATTAAAACGAACAGGTAACTTACACGTGACGCCCTTTTCCCTCGGGTATGGACCTATAAAAACACCTCCCTGTCGGCGTCTCCCTTCCTCGTCAATCACACACTCGCAGTCCTCGTCGTCTGCCGTCGCCCAGCCCCGTCCGTTCTTCACCACCTTCGTTCCTACCCTCTCTATTTCGCACGAGACATGAGTTTGAGACTGCGAGCGCTGCAACGTGTACGCATTGCCCGTCGCATCCCTCACCTCCACTCATCCCACCACTCAGATCCCCTCCACGCGTTACCGCCCCTCCGCCTACAGATTCGAACTCGACTCGGACTCGTCATCCATGTCGTCCATCACCTTCGACGACCCATCTGCCAAATGGTGGACGTGGTGTTGTTTTTGTATCTGTTTCAGGGGCTGGTGATAAACTAGATTAGCGGTGCGTCGGTGTTGGCATAATATCCGCGGACATGAAAGGTCAGCGTTCTTTTCCTGGTTCTTCTACACGCTGACGACGCTATCGCTGGTCGTGTGACCACAGCAAAAGGCGTCTATCACACGGGGGATGTTATACATTGCGATAGGCAGCCATTGAGATACGGTATCGGAGGCTTTCTTTTACAAAAGGACGCGCTGTACATTACCCGTTGTATTTCGTAGCCCCATTTTTGTTTCTCGTCGACGAATGGTCACACGACAACAGGACGTTTGCATGTGGGAACCATCCCAAAATGGGAGGCCGGTGTGTCAGGACGGTACATGTTATAGCAGATAGATACGACGCGAAGAAAGCAAACGACAAATCACAGCAACAAGACATCCAGCCGAGATACGCACCATTCCCGAAAACATGATCGTTCCGGTCAGATAGACAATAAGAAGTTATAAAGCACAGAGACCAGCAGAAAATAAATAAATATGCATTTCAAAAAAGCATTTACCTGTCATGCACAAAAAAAAAGCCCGTTCTCCCTCCCCAATGACACGTTGTTCACCGCTTGAACGCACGGAGCTGTGCTCTCAAAGCTCCATTCTCGGTCTGCATCGAATTGAGCTCGTCCATCAATGCAATCCGTTGCGTCTGCTCCGACGCCCGCATCGCATCCACCTCGTCTTGCGCCTCCCGCAACGCTTTTCGACACACCTCTAACTGGCCTTCCAGCTGCTTCCGCACCATCTCGGGCGCCGAGGCGACCTCTTGTGCGAGCGCGAGCGTCTTGGCACTCATCGCCGCGTTGGCCTCGGTGAGCTGTCGACACGTCTCCGCCTGCTCGGAAGCCTGGCCCTCTACGTCCCGCTTCTCCGCAACGGCCCGGTCCACGGCCGCTTGCAGCCCCTGAATCTCGTTCGCCCTGCATCAGCCGTCAGCAACCGTGCTCCGATTATTTTTTCCCCTCTAGGCACACGTACAATGCAGCGTGCTCGTGTTGTAGCGCCTCGTTTTGGTCGTCGAGCGAGGCGACCTGCTTTTGATACATCTCCAGCGCGGCGTTGCTGTCCTCGGCGAGCTTCTGCGCACGCTCGGCGTTCTTCTTGAGTAAATCGTGCGCTTGTGCGTAACGAATCAGGCGTTCGATCAGCGCACGGTCGTCTATCACCAAGGCTTGCACGCGCGCAACAAAAGCCTCGAGGGAGAATGCGCCACCGACGGCGGGTTGGGGCGATTTTGGGTCATAAAGCGCCTTGAGCGCACGCAGGTCCATGTCCGACAGGGAGGGTAGACCTGTTCGAGATGGGGCATTGCCCGGACTAGAAGTCGTGGAAGGCCTCGGATGATGACGCCCCGCGCCGAGTTTGGCTGAACGCAGTTCAGGGGCAGGCAAGACGGCCCAGGCAGGTTGCAAGAGCGCAACGACGTCGGCGACGTCGCCTTTATACTCGATCGGTGGGCCGGTATAGACAGATGGTGCAGTCAGTTCCTGAAAATGGAAATGGATTTTAGTGTCAAGGCGAGTGTGAGTGGATCGGAGAGGGCAACCTTCACCCGGGTACCCAGGGCGAGGGCTTCCCGTTTTGCGTCGTCTCTTTCGCGGTGTGATGCCTCGAGTTCTGCTTGGAGCTCAGAAAGTTTTTGCTCCCGGGAATCGCCGTGCTCTTTTATGACCGCAGAGAGATGGTCGAGATGAGCTCCAACGGTTTCCAACAGACCCTGCAAGGACGGATCTCCGGAAGAATGATCGACGTGGTGGAGCTGCATGAGCACATGAAGCGTCTCGATTGCACAGGCCAATTCGGCCTGGGCTTCGCCACCTCCTCTAAGGTCATCCTCAATCACAGCCTTTTCTGCCAGCCAATGTGCGCGTGCCTCGTGATACTCTCGCTGGAGAGCTGAGAGGGTGTCGTCCTTTTCCTGAATGGAAGCGAGCGTCCTCTCCATTTCCGTCGCCTCGCCACTCTTTTCTTCCAACACCTCCAGTCGTCTTTCAAGCAGCTCCACGTCTCGCTCTCGTGCGGCCAATTTTTGCCTGTCCTCTTCCCACTGGGCTTGCTCCGCCATTAGCGCGTCGCAGCGCGCTTGCAGTTGTTCTAGCCGGGGTAACTCGTTTTCGAGTGCACTGACCGTGTCCTGTGCATTCTGGAGTTCCATGCTCATCGAGGTCCCCAGTTGTTCCTTTTCCAAACGTAAATGAGAGAGTTCGCGCGCCAGCTGAGCATTTTTCTTGTTTGCGTCATTGAGCGATTTGGTAGCGGCGCGCAAGTTGGCCTCGAGGGCAGCGACGTCGGACGTTGACAAGGGCGACCCGGGTATCCGTGCGTCCGCGTGACCCGCAAACAAGTGGGCCCCGTCGAACTTGGATGGGGTGGAGGTGACGGAGCTGTTGCTCGGGGTGATGGCCCTCGAGCCTGGGGCGTCCGGTTCAGATACGACATGGAGCTCCATCTTGTGGACAGAGTGCCCGAGCACGCCGGCGCGGTGTTCGAGCAGTTTTTGATAGACCTCGCTCGTGCGCACCGACACGCGCCAGAGTTCCTTTTGAGCCGCATCCACCCTGCGCTCGGCGGTGTCGAGCTGTTCCCCGGACTGTTTCGAGGCCCTATTGTGCGCTGCGGTCACCTTGACGAGCGACAGCGCGGCGTCGCGCATCTTGGTCTCGAGCGCGAGTTTTTTCTGCGTGGCGGCCAAGCGCAGCTTGAGGACGTGGTGCTCCTGGAAACCCTGTTAAGCAGGGTGGGGGACGGACACGACGGATGTGCACGCACCTGCTTGAGTGCGTCGACTTGTTCTGCGCTGAGAATGTCGCACGCACGGCTGTCGACGACCGCTTCGCTGGTGAGCAGGCTCATGAGGAGCTCATCCCGAGCGGTGGGGGCCAGCGGGGGCACGCCTGGAGGTGGTTTCTGGGACGATGAGCCCGCGCTGAGGCCGTTCATGTGTCGTAACTGACAAAATTAGTACTTATGTCGCTTTTGACCATGTCCTTCACCTTTCAATGGCCCCGATTTTCGGATCAGTTCCACTCCGATGCCATCCAGATGCTCAACAACGCGCTCAACAAGGGCGACAAGCCACCCATTATTGCAGACAGGATCGAGGTCGTCGAGCTCGAGATGGGCACCCAGGTCCGTCCAAGTGCTGTCATACCCATGACGTTGAACGACGACCCCACCCAGCCCCCCGAGCTCGAAATCCGAGACATTGGCGATCTCACCATGGACCAGTTTCGCGGTATCTTTCGCCTCACGTACGCAGGCGACGCCCACCTCGTCCTTAAAACCAAAGTGCAGGTACGCGCACCGTCGTCGTGCATATCCAGTACCAGAACTCGGTTTAACGCACGTCTCCAAGGCAAATCCCTTGAACCATAAGCAGCCCGACATACACCTCATGACCGGCTCCAGAGGCATACTCGCAGCGCGCGAACCCCTCGCCGTGCCCATGCTTCTCCGCCTCTCCCACTTCCGTCTCCACTCGTACGTCGTCCTCGTCGTCTCCAAACACAAGGGTATCACCCTCGTATTCAAAACCGACCCGCTCCAAAACGTGGACATCAACAGCACCTTTGACTCGATCGCCGTCATCCAGAATTTCATCCAGCGCGAGATCGAAGGTCAGCTCCGCCAGATGTTTAGGGAAGATCTCCCCGGCATCATTCACCGCCTCAGTCAGCAGTGGGTCCAGGCCAAGGTCGAGGCGCCCTATCTCGACACACGACCACCGTCCGACGCCCGCTCCGTCTCTGCCATGTCGGTCGACAGCCTGGCGCGCAGGACCACCCGAAGCGCGCCACCCACGTTCCACCACATGGACGACATCGACCCTACGTACGGCCTCCGTCCAGAGGGCCTCCCCGCGTTCGCCAACTTTGGCCGCCTGTTCAAACAAAACAAGGGTCTCGCCGGCCTCACAGAGGAATCCGAATACGACGTCGACGACGACGAGTCTGCACTCGACGGCACCGCGGACACCCCGTTCTTCCACTCCACCTCCAGCCACATCGATACGCCCCCGACAGATCCCTCCCACTCCAGCCACCCGTCCACCCGCCGGTTCTCCGTCTCGTCGTCGTCCTACCCCGACGACACGGACCCCGTCGTCACCGAGAACAACACGCTCCACCAGCTCTCGACGCTCACCAGCTCTAACCACACGCTCTCCCCCTACACCCGCTCGCTTGCACATTTCGCGGTGCGTAGCGCGCCGCAGACGCGCAACGCACTCGTACGTGTGCCACCGGAACGTCGGCCCGTCAAGGCGACACGGAAACGGACGTACCGCATCGGTGGCAAGGCTCCCGAGAACGCCCGTACGCGCACGCCTTCGCCGCCCCCGTCCGAGTTTGATCCGTCCGAGATTGACCGATATTTTCGGGCGGGCGATGATCCGAGTTTGGACGGGCAGGACGCGGATGCACCGGCTCGGCATAGAACGCCGTCCCACGGTTCGGGTGCTGCAGCACGGAGAGAACGGACAGACATTTGGCATATAGATTAGACACCACGGTCCGTGTGCTTTATATTCCCTGTTCTGTTGTCGACGGTCGCGAGCACGGAGTGTTGCACGATTGTAGACCATGTATGTACGTGATGATCACCTTGTACAGAACAGAAGCTTGACACCCTGCTCGGATAGCAAAACTCCGAACTTTGATTTCTGCGAGCACAGCGCACGTCCTCCACGAACCTACACT
Organism: Boletales sp. KT-2023a; assembly: GCA_038090395.1. Taxonomy (NCBI): domain Eukaryota; kingdom Fungi; phylum Basidiomycota; class Agaricomycetes; order Boletales; species Boletales sp. KT-2023a. The sequence continues at coordinate 1,509 of JBBPMP010000154.1, read as the reverse complement.
TGCAAATCCTCACAGTTGGACATTCCATATCCCTCAAATCACGACCAGAAGTAGCACCCGGGCCCCGTTCGACCATGGCATTGAACCCCTCAGGCTCCGTCCCACCGTGATGTCGTTTAGCGCCGGATACGCAGAGCTGTACAACCGTTGGTTCAAATACCCGAGGGAGGGCTTCCCCGCGCTCAGCCGCGCGTCGTTGAGCATCAAAATAAAGGATGCAAACGTGGGTACGGCGTACGACGTCCGGGAAACCCTTTCAAGGTGGGGCCAGCGGTGGCATGTGGCGTGCGACGGGCTTACACGTCCGTTGCTACACTGTGGGCGTTCCAAGTTCTGAAGCCCCATCGTAGGTACCAGGAGCGCGTTCCTCCAAATACGTCGACATGCCGTATTCTTGTAAAAGCCGAGGGAACCATTGACGGCAGCCGATCAGCGTGACGAAAGACACGCATAGTTGCTGAAGCCTCCACCAGAGAAAAAAAATGGCAGTCTCGGGGATGTAATTCGTACCCGTCGCACTGAAGAATGTTGGAATGTGCCACATGCCTTCTAGACGCCAACTTATTATTGGCACGATGCAGGGTACTCAGTCAGGAAGCGGTCTTGTTTCTGCTATTGTTGGAAAAGCATTTTTGGATTGCTGGTTTGGCGTCACCAGATAAGAGTACCAAGAGCGACAAAACCACTACATACACGCCTGGTGGTACAGCCACAGGTTCAGCGCTTGCCAACTTACCTGTCTGCTCATCGTCGCCGTAGCTCGTGCAGGTCGTCTGGAGATAGCACGTAGTCTAGCCACTGGTCGAAGTGGTCAGACGGTCAAGGATGAGTAAGACAGGCATTGATGTATGATTCATTAGTGTCTTTAAGAGTAAGCGGGTCAGGGATAACATAAGGTGAACCAGTCATCAAGTAAAATGTTGCAGGTATCGGGTATCTCAATCCAAAAGCAATCTGAATGTCCCCGCCAGCAGCTGTGTAGCCAACTGAACGCAACGTCGGCAAGTAGATTCATACCGCGCATTGTTTTACCATTTACGGAGACGAAGGTAAAGTTGGAACCGCGTGCTTCCGGATTTCCTCATCTTGAAGAATCGTTGCTAATCCTCATGGTTAGCAGACTGCTCAAGTTGAGCGATAAAATGCCGTGATCTCTGCGCCAAGTGTATTTAGTTTTACCTTGCAATGCTCCTTCCTGGCCTCCCATTCACATAGCGCACTACCACTTTCCGATGAGACTGCACAAAAACCCTCGACTTGCGGGATCGCACCCCCCGCCCGAGCTTTGCACCTCGAGTCAATCTGTCTCCTCCAGGAGGTGGGTGACATCCCATTCTTTTGGGTCATCCCTTGCGTCACGAAGGTGATTATACGTGGAAATAATCGTATCGCGGGTCATTCTCGATCATAGGCCTTGGGGCTTGAACTCGCCTTCAGAGGCGTCTGACCGTACGTCTTGAGCATTGCATTCTGCACAAGGAATGAGACTACATGAGCCGAATAAGATCG
>JBBPMP010000153.1:0-47331 GCA_038090395.1 Boletales sp. KT-2023a | reverse complement strand
AAACATCGATTTACAATGTTTTTACTAATGTTCTCAATCTGCTTTAGGGCAGGTTAAGTAGAACATGATTATATATGCTAATATATACTTTATTAGCATTATCCATTCATGTGTTATCATTTTATTTTGTCAACATTTGGGTGACAACTCAGCATGACAAGCAGCTTTTAATGATCTTGCTCATTTTTGCTTCAAATGAGCTCATTCAAGCTCGCAGTGCTCTAAAATATACTATTGAAAAGATATGTGTGTGTGGACAAAGAAAGTGTTGAGTAGAATTGTTGTTGTGAGTGAAACTGACAAAGGACCTGACTGACGAAGTTATTGTAGGGCATAGTATGATACAACTACTATGATCGGCCCTTGAAGTCGGAGTTTCTATAATAATCATGAAGCGAGGCGCAACAGCTGTGTACCGTTCGAACTTATCCTGTTGCCATCCGAATACAGTCCCGACTCTAAGTTTCACTGGAATTTCAATGACCCGCGCTATCCTTGATCCAGGGGACCACTTAGGTTCATTGAAGCATATCATCACGCATGTATTCTGTCCTCTTCAGTTTCCAGTTGAACGCCAGGACTACGGCATCCGAAATGACCATGCTCTGGCCAGAGCGATTGCTGCAGCTGCAGATCTCTATAGTAACCACGTCAACCAAGCCGGTCTTCCTCAGTGGTGCAGCATTTTGCGAACGCTACAGAACTTAGAGACCATCACCAAGTCCAAGAAACCAGATCGACTCAAAATTTTGTCCCAGTTCAGTAGTATGGATGTTGGAGGCAAGTCTTTGAGCTTTCCCTGATATTCTACATCTTCACGCCTTGAATGCACAGATGTCCTTGCACTACCCATCAGAGCTCAGAATGCAGGGGTCATCGTCAGAAAGCAGAAGGATGTCACCATCTTGGAGTCGTTCGAGATTTCCCCAAAGGCGGCAGATGTAATGACTACCGAAGGCAAACTCATCTGCTCGTACCCTGGGCCAGCTCTCGAGATTCCCAATTCCGTCGTTGACGACAAGAACTTTAACTCCGAACTCGTGAACTTTCTTCTCCACATGAACCACGATGTCTTGGATAGTGCTGCTGCTTTGACTGGAGAGAATCAGCCATCTATTTTCAGGGATACCGTCCATCCCCATTACATCACTGAATTACTCACCGGCATCTTGAAGAGCGTTGGGCGCCCTGCCAACATCACTCGCATTAGCAAACGCATCGGCGATGACGTCGTTTGCAGGAATGGTTCGGAGCTTCCGTGGCGACGCTCTGCGCTGTGGATTCTCATCAGAGTTACCCTCCAGACGACACTAGACAGATCCCCTCTTGGACATGGTACTTACAAGGAATTCATACTTTTCTTTATGTGTTGCCTTGCGACAGAAAGGACCTGCAAAGACCTTTCCAATGATCTCCTCCAGTGTATGTCAGCCAAGATCAGTCGACGCTTGCAAAAGCTTGGCTCTAGTGCCTCCGAGTGGCTCTCCTGCACCGTACTGGAGACTTGCGCCTCGCTCCGGTCGACTATCGAAGACCGGTGGAAACACGTGTCGGCCACTCAACGTCTGTCCCCAATTTGGGCACCATCTCAGCTCGATTTAAGCCAGGACACTCAGCTATCCCTCCTGGGGAGTGGCGACTATCTTCACAACGCTCTTGCCAACGACAGTTTTGCTCTCCCCGACACCTCCTTTGTTCCAGAACCTCATCCTCGAGGTGCTCTTAACGACTTTTTGTCTTCTGATGGGAAGTTCTTCGAGGAATCGTATCACATCGATCCTTATGTTGCTCTCTATGATGTTGAGCAGGCGGTTGAGCAGGAAATCGATGCCTGGATTGATCGGGTCACAGACAATGATGGAGCATGCGAGCAATTGGAGATCCTTGGGAGCAAATACTCTTCGAGCGCGTTAAAAACATATGCAAACAACCCAGAGCTGCTTTCGATTATGCTGCTGACTACAGTCGAACTTTGGATTGCGCTCGACAAAATAGCTATCAAGGAAATCCCCATACTCGCAGACTACTCCCCAGAGGTGCCCATGAGTCTCCTCGAGCCCTTGTTACTTAGCAAGACTACTAGCCTTCGCCGTCTCCGTCTCGCGCAAGAGTACCTCTCTTATCGTCACTCCGGGTCACGCAGTGGATGGTCGGTGTTTTCCGATGAAATCACTGCGGACAGTTTTGCTGCTCGTTTCTGCAGAAAATCGTCGCACCTTCAACATATCAGGACTCATATCGAGAAAGTAGCACGGGCTGAAGTTCGTGAAAAGACCGCTGAATTGTGGAAAATGAATGCTCAATATGCAAAGGACAAGATATTTCGTCAGGCATATCGGTTCCGCAGCATAGATGTTCACGTGTGGCCGTTGCCAGCAAACAATCATGAGGCAGACGCTCTCGTGTTTGAACTCGATTGTCCAGTCTCTTTTGAAATGTGGCGCACTGCCACCTGCAATCTCTTGCTCGATATCTGTTCGCAGGCTCACCGATCTAAGAGTTGTTGCACCCTCGACAACTCTACAGCCCATATCGACAAGCATCCGAGATCGCGGATTTTCCCTTGTATCCACGCAGAGCCACATTTAGGTATAGGTGTAGTGTCCATCCCGGCCACGCCAGGACAGGTCTGTGAAAAGAACGTGGGTCGACTCATTGGGCGCGACACGCGCACTGGCATTGCCGTGTCTGGGGTGCTATGTCGCCTACGCAGTGACGTGCATACCACGTACGAGCTGCAGGACGGACCATACCGGAATTTACAACGATATGTTGCCTCTACTTCTCACTCGTCCAACGAAGTCATAGCAAATCAGGCTGACTGTCACGATACCCTTTCCATCCATGAATATATGGCGTTTGGTCATCTGCGCAGTGGCGGCTTGGTCCAGTGGCTCAACATCCTGCGAATGCTTCGAGGTCGATCATTGACCTTCCGCCGTCCAGAAGTTCACATGCTGGTAGCTCAAGCTGTCTCTCAAGTTGGTCCGTTTGACCATATGGGCTGGACGTGGCATCAGGAGATTCAATCCCCCGATTTTTGCCACGCGGTTCTGCTGGAACTGGAGAGTCTCATCCGGGATGTCGAAACCAATTGGACAGAAGCAGTGACGATGGATACCATTTCTCTTTTGCTTCGTCGTCTACTTGCATCCAGCGCTGACGAGACAGTCTCACTGCGAGCAATTGGCCTTCTTCGAAACGTACGTAGCAAGGTATTTCTCTGGGTACAGGAAGTATCGGCCAGGCTTGTGAAAACACCAGCAGAAGATGGTTTTCGTGGAATTTTGCGGGATGCTGCCATCATTTGTCGAGGCACATTTGATGTGGACCCCACTATGTTTTCGCAGCTCTTAGATTCAACAGAAGACGTCGAGGTTCTATTGTCGACTTCCATGATGATTCACGCCCACATGCCCAGCGATGTTTCTTACCTTTCTTCATATTCGAAATTGCTCCTCGATCGAAATCGCCGCCTTTCAATGACTCTTGAGAGTGTCGTGAGGGACATTATTCAGTCAGATATCAGCACTCAAGCTCGAGGCGTCAACCTTGCGATTAGAAGAGTTTGGCCAGATTACTCCCCAGGCTCTAGGTGGACCCCGCTGCGGGATTCAAACTCGTGCTGGTTTTCATGCATGACTGCGCCGCCCGGAGACCAGCGTCCACAGGTGGCGCACTTTAATATACTTGATGGCTCGCTTCTGGTTAATGGGAGACCAGTTGGGGCTTGGCTGCCGAATGAATACATGCAGCATCCGTTGTACAGGTTGATATTTGGTGATGTAAGTGTCGCTATGCTTAATCTAACATAATTTATGTACTGAACACTTTCAGAGAGTGCTCACAATAATGCAAAGTGATTTCCCAGGGATGGAGTACTCGATAAGGGGTATGATTTTTGATCACCAGGTGAGCATACTTTCGAAGGTGTGGGATAAGATGTGAGCTGAGTGACCATGCTTAGGTGTACCTTTCTCTCAGGAACAATGGCTTGGATCTTGTAATTCGAGCGAAACCGAGAGATGGATCTGGAATTATCGAGCTCATTCCACATCAAAAATTGAAAGGAGATTTGCCAGCAGTGTTGATCGAGGGGCATGGTCATTGGTTAAATCTTTCCACATCCGAAGTGGAGATCCGCCCTCTTGATACCGTCTGGAAGGCATCTTCAGAGAACTGGAAGCTTCATTGTACACATGGTCATTACCGCATGAGAAGGGGTCTCGAGCACCTTGTGGATATTCGCAGCCAGTCATGGAACATGGTCTCGACTCTTCTGAAGCCACTTTGTAGCCCGCAGGATCTCATAATCACGGCATCTCCGATCAGCTCCAGACAACCTTCAACTTGGCCATCACTACAGTTGTCTGTTCTCTTGCCACGCCATGATCTATCCTTTTTCGTTGACGAAGATGGCGATCTCCAATCCTGCAACATACGAGGGATGGTCTACGACAAGGACCAATGTATAGGGACTCTGTTTGGGTTGGTCAATCGACTTGTCCTTCGGCCTAAGGCCGACAACATCAATGCTTTCCAGCTCATTCCCAGATGTGTTCTCATTCCTGAAGGCGATGTTTCATATTGCATGGATGGAAATCACGTTCGTGTCGAAATCACGTCTTCTCCTTTTGTGCTGCAGCATGTGGCCTACCAGCTGTATAAAGTGGATACCGTCTTGGGCTGTCTGATAGGAAACACCAGTTTGACAAGCAGGTTATACTGTGCATACTTGCATGCCTTGACTAGTGGATGCAGTGCTGATCCGCTTACTGGAAGGTCCGGTACAGAGGAAGCTTTGTCTGTGCTCCAGTCAGCCAGCTGTTGGTCAAATGTGAAGTTTGGTCCCCATGACGCGAAGCTGCTTGGCTTGATCGCATCAATATGCCCCTGGAGGGTGTGGCACTCCGAACAACGCATCGAGATGGTGGTGTGGCGAAACCTACCGGCGAAATCTCAAAATTATGAGTTGTATCTTCTTTGCAAAGAAATCAAGGAGCATCACGAAGCAGTCCAGCTTTTCCAGGAGAACCCATCCAGAGTTTCATTTGCAGAATTTCCATTGCAGAACGACCATCTTTTGAAGCGTGCTGCACGACGAGCGGCATATCTCCTTCCACCTGGGAATTTCAGTAAGCCTTCAAGAGCAAATTTCGATGTTTGGTACCACGCCAGGGACGTCGAAAGTGATTCTTCAAGAGAAACGCGCACTTATACGGCAGCCACTTGCGTTTGCAGCAGATCTGCGACGAGCACAGTGAACATATGGGAAATGGTCAGATCGTGGGACAAACCTGTTGGTGGGGTGACTGGGCGCTATCCTTGTTCGCTCCAGTATGACAGATCGTGGTTGGCTCCTGCTCTTCCGCTGATATGGCTCAAGGCGTACAACCTCCTGCGAGAAAGCAACACAGAAAAATGGGCTCAGCTGCTTTTCTCACTGCCCTCAATGGTCTATGCCTCGCCGGACCTTAGTAGGCTGGTTCCTCTGTTCGTTGCCTTTGCATCGCACACGCAGTTCCGTTTTGAGGACCCACCCCACTACGATTTCTACACCATTCGGGAAGAATGCGACCCTTCTTTAGAAACCTTGCGCGAATACGTTTTCGATTCCGCCTACCCCTTTGAACGTAGCCCTGAAAGCCGGGAACTTGCGAGACAAGACGAAAATTTCCAATACTTACAACGTCGTCAACACTCAAGGTATCAAAACAGGCTATGCGAGGCTGCCAGCACAACGGCTAAAAAGATATTGTCTGCTTGGCCATGTGAAACTTGTCCATCATTCTCACTCGACCCCAAGTTATATGCCATAGAATATCTGAAAAACAAAATTCAACACTACTTCTTTGATCGATTTCGCTCACTGAAACTCAAGGACCATCTGAGCCGTGTTCAGGTGATTCTGTCAAGTGTATATTCTGCGCCATCCGAGTCGGCAGCCCTCGACACCTTGCCCTACTCGCCTTCATGGGTACTCACTGCCGATCAGCTATTTACCAGACCTACGATAACATTTCAATCCTGTGGCGAACCTTCTTCGTACGTTGGCGATGTTGGGAGCAGCGTGACCAGTACTCTGCAAACCTATTCGGATCCATTGCGTCAATTGATCGACACGGTTGAAGGACATGCAGAAAATCCATTTCAGCGACAATACGTCTCTGCCCTCCGCAACAGTGCAGAATCCTTCGAAGCTACCGCTTTGAATCACGAAGTAACGGAGCTGCCCACTATGAAGGCGCTCGTGGAACACAATGGTATTTGTACAGCGAACTATACAGAAGCTCTCCAAAGCCTCCAGCATGGCCTTGGCCCAAAAAGCCAAAGCGAACAAGCCGTCGAGCTGTCTGGTCAATGGCCCTGCCTTACTCCTTATGCTCTCTTTCGCTACCTCGCATCAAACTCACAAACCAAACTCCCCAGTGGCTGGAAGAGTTGTCTCACACGTTTCGCCCTTCGAGCACTCGCGCTGCAACGCTCCCGCAGATTGCTTCTGCTGCACTTTAACGATCTTTATGAAGAACTCTCAGGGGAACTACGAAACGAAGGATGTGATAGATGGGACGGTGAAGCCTATCCAGATTGGCTATTAATACAGGTGCGTATTGGCATTGTAAATCACGTAGGTGTATCTGCTAATGCCATGTATTTCCCTACGTCAGTTGCAAGGAAACTTCTTGATTCGCCAAGTTCAAGTTGGGGTTGCCAATGAAATAGTGTCACCATGCTCGGGTGGCAATACAACGATGCAACTCAATATGGGCGAGGGAAAGACGTCTGTAATCGTCCCTATCGCTGCCGCTGTTCTCGCGAATGGTGATCAGCTCGTTCGCGTCATTGTCCCAAAACCGTTGATAACACAAACCCTTCACGTTCTCGCGGATCGACTGGGCGGACTCGCCAACAGACGAGTTTACTACCTCCCATTCTCTCGCTATCTCAAACTCACTGATCAGAAAATGGCTGCTCTCCATCATATTATGTTGGAATGCATGCGGCAGGGTGGGGTTTTGGTCACCCAACCAGAACACACGCTATCACTCAAGCTTGTGAGCGTGGAGAAACAGTTGTTTAGGGAGGACCATCTTCTATTGGCATACCTGGTGCTGCAGCTTCAAAAGTGGCTCCATGCTCATTCGCGAGATATTCTAGACGAAAGTGACGAAATTCTTGATGTTCGATCTCAGCTGGTATTCACTATTGGCCATCAGCAACATATTGAAGGTTCCGCCAAACGATGGACCACAATCGAACAAGTCCTTGGTCTCCTAAGCAAGCACAGTCACTCCCTTCAAAAACTGTTCCCACTCGGCGTAGAGTACGAACCTGGACTACCCGGATCCTTTCCTCATCTTCGTATTCTGCAAAGGGATGCTGGTGAAAAGTTGATTTCGTGGATAGTTCAAGACATTATGGAAGGTCTCCTTCCGAACTTTAGCTTTGGACACCTTCACTCCCATCCAGGCCTCCCAGATGCTATACTCCATTTCATATCACGTGAGAATGTATTACCTGACACGGCTCAATTCCTCAAAGAATACTGCGAGCAAACTCCTCTCTGGGGTGGCCTGCTACTCCTGCGTGGCCTCTTGGCTAATGGCATTCTTTTATTTGTTTTCGCAGAGAAAAGGTGGCGGGTAGACTATGGCCTCGCGCCATCGCGCACCATGCTTGCTGTCCCATACAGAGCAAAAGATGTCCCAGCACAAAGGGCTGAATTTGGTCACCCGGACATCACAATCATCCTCACCTGTCTATCGTACTACTATGAAGGTCTCAGCGAGGAACAACTCAGGCTTTCTTTTGGATTGCTCAAGCAGTACAATACACCTTCGGACTACGATCTTTGGGTTCGGGCATGCCCTGATGTCCCTGGCTCGCTCGAGACGTTGAGTGGTGTTAATATCGAGTCTGTGGAACAGTGGAACAAATCTTTGTTTCCTCTCTTCTCACGAAATCGTGCCACTGTCGATTTTTACCTGTCGAATGTGGTGTTCCCGAAAGGAGCCAAGGTATTCCCATCAAAGTTGTCAAGTTCGGGTTGGGATTTGGCAGAGAAGAAACATTGTCTAGTAACCGGTGAGTTGAGGGCGGGATTATTGAAATATCAAGGAACCTCACGTCGACATGAATCTTCAGGATTCTCAGGAACGAATGATGGTCAATATCTATTGCCGCTGCACACCACTCAACACGACCCTGAACATCAACGAGGGACGAATGCAAAGGTTCTGTCGTATCTATTACGGAGGGAGAACAAGCACTATATGTGCGTGAATCACGAAAATGGCAAGCGACGGATCGCACTCGAATTTATTCAGATCTTGGTTGCACAGAAGCCCGAGATCCGTGTCCTACTGGACGTCGGCGCTCAGATGCTCGACCTTTCCAACTCTGAGCTGGCTAAAGCATGGCTGGACATTGCCCCAAATACTTCCGCTGCGATCTATTTCAACGAGGTCGACGAGTTGACCGTCCTTGCAAGGAATGGATCTACGCAACCATTCGTGTTGTCGCCATATGCAGAGCAACTAGACCGGTGTGTTATATACCTCGATGACGCCCACACACGCGGTACAGACATCAAGTTTCCGAGGGGGTTCCGTGCCGGTGTTACACTTGGACCGAAGGTATCCAAGGATCGATTGGCTCAAGGCATGTGATTGATTTGTCCTTATAATTGTCCTGTTGCTTCATATATTTTTGGCATAGGTTGCATGCGGATGCGAATGCTTGGCCATGGTCACTCTGTCATGTTTTTCGCACCCCTTGAAGTCGATTTGCGCATCCGCTCCCTCGCTCGCAAAGGCCCTTTGGATGACATCGACACCACAGATATCCTACACTGGGCCATACGAGAGACGTGGGAAAACATTCGGCGATGTGCACCCCACTGGGTCCAGCAGGGAATGGATCATACCTCCAGATATGCAGCGTGGACCGGTTTTTGTGAAGACAGACTGCCCGTGGAGGAAGTACTCAACAAATGGCTCCAGCCAGAAGCAAAGACGTTGGAAGATCTTTACGCCCCTCTCAATCGATCAGACTCTGTTATCCTGTCCAATCCTGACATCTATCAGCGTGGCATCAATCTAGGAGTTTCGTCCGTGTCCTCCGTAAGCATGGATGAAGAACAGGAGCGAGAACTCGTTTATGAATCCGTACGCGAAGAACTACCAGCGAAACGCCCACCAAAGGTCCATTCGGCGACTCATTTAATCCACGAAGACGTCCTTGCTTTTGTTCAGACCGGCACCATTCCCACACGAGTCGAATTTCCTAGGGCAGAAACCGATGCTTTCATCCCCGCGTTCGAGACCCTTCGGGCGACGTCTGCGGCTGCAGATGAGTCCTACATTTGGAGTCAATCTGTGCTGGTAACCAGAGACTTCGAGAAAACAGTTAAAAAAGTATCGGGAAAAAAGGACGAATATCTCCGTCCCGTCCACTGGGTCGTCTCCGCGAAAAGAGGTTCTGGACATGTGCTTGTCATTCTCAGCCCGTATGAAGTGGACAAACTGCTACCACACATCAGGGCGAGCGACAAAGTTCACCTCCATGTGTTCACCCCCCGCATCACCAGGTCCATGAAGCCATGCGACGATCTTACACTTTACAGCATTCCCAGGGTCTCGAAGAGGTGGACGCTCCCTTCCTCTTTCATGGATCAGCTGAGTGTGTTTTCCGGGCAGCTATACTTCAGAGATTACGAGTCATACGTACGGTTGTGCCGTTTCCTCTGCGTGTATACAAAGGACCTGCAGGACGAGGAGGGTATCGTCGTCGAGCCCGATGGGTTCATTCTGCCGAAAAACCGACTCAAGTCCTCGCGGACCGAAATCGCACACACTTTTGCGAAGACGCCACTCGTTTTCCTCAATGCATTGATGGACATTCGAAACAAAGGCGATGACTTCACATCCACACACATGGGGAAACTTTTGCGTGGAAGACTTCTCACCGAGAGTGATTTCGATTCATGATGTGAGTTTGATATCGCATTTCCTTGAGTCTGATCAAGTAACTGATGGACCGATGGCAGTGGTTGGGACATCGAAATTGAAGAGGATTAGATTGCTGGCTATCTAGGACCTAGTACTATTTATGTTGTAGAACGGCTCGTCAAAGTTTTGTTGTCGCTTTGTTTGATGAAAGCCTTGGATCTGGGCGTATTTACCGCAACCCCTCTGGCCCTTAAAGGTATCAACCATCGGTAGTGCTACCAGAAAGCAGATATTTTACGCAATGAGTCGACAAATAAACCTAATAAATAGGACTTCAAAACAAATGAAGATGATGATAAGGTGATGGATATCGATGAAAGCTTGCCCAACGCATGAGATGCTAGGGCGAGTAGATCACAACTTAGCATCACGTTTCTTGGGTATGAGTCCCTGCTCGGCGGTATGTTCATCTCCGCCCTTGTCGATGTGCTTTTTCATCTCTTCCAAGCCTTTCCGTGTGCTTTCTAATCCATTCTCAATTGCCTGCTCTCCCACTCCACCATCGTGTGTATCACCTTTCGACCTCTCGATCTCTTCCTTGCTGGCTTTGACACCATTCCTTATATCCTCCGGGTTCTCTCCAGGCACTAAGTCGACCGGCGCCTTGGGATCGAACGCACCATTCCCGCTACGAGACCCCTTGAATTCCTTCTGAGTCCGCTCCTTAATCTCGGGGTATTTCTTCCCTGTCTTGGCAAGCTTCTGCTCGTCACTTTTGACTTCCTCCACGCGTTCCTTCATCCTATCAAGGAGGAACGTCCCTGCTCTACCCCGATCGGGAATCGCGCGGAGGCGTTCTTGGGCATTTTCCCCCACCCGTTCTTCCTGGCGCTCACCCGCCTGCTTTCCGTGCGCCTCGTTCATGTCACTAGGTTCTCTCGCGCCCTTTCTAGCCTCACCACGACCGCGTTCCTCGTTCGTCCCGGTATGTTGACCGTCCGAAGGCCGCGCGCCGGAACCAGAACCGCCGGCATCGACACCCTCCATAGCGTCACCATCATCATTCGCATCACCCCCTCCTTCCAAAAGGTTCTTCCGCTCCACCCAAATCTTGCGCCACGCATGCGCCCGCGGCGAATTGGCCCACCTAGGCGGGTACAACATCCGCGCCGCTGCCTTGTTCGCATCGATGCCCTCTTGCTCACACGCTATCCGAAGTGGGTTTGCGGGCGTGAGGAGCGCATACGCAATCTGTTGCGCGGGCGTGGGCGCATTGGAAGGTTGTACCTGGAAATCGGGTGTACGCCCGTACCCGATCGTTGCCGTCTTGACGAGGATCGACCTGCGGATGCGGATGAGTGTCTGGATACGCGTGCTTGCATGTGGACATACTGACGCGGTGAGTCCAAAGATGGGCTTGATGCCCTCGCCTTCGCGGCCAGTTAGAAATCTGTGCAGACGAATCGCCCCACCCTTGCTCCAAGGAAAATCCGTGAACGTGTAATAGGGAATATTCGGGTCTGCGATGCGGCTTCCGGAAGGGCGGGGGATCGAGGAAAGGAATGAGACCAACGGCTGTGCAAATATGGACGTCACCTCAGAAGCGTTGAGATTCGGCTGTAAGAATCCAGTCATCATGTCGTGTCTTTACGAGACTGAATCGTGGATCCCACCTGCAAACTGTGGTCGAGAATGAGGACGACCACCCTGGGAGATCGTGAGTGAGATGGTGATGGTGAACCCGTCCAGGTCCAGACACGTACGGCGTCACCAGTATCTCACCCTTGGCCAATTGCGGCTCCATCACGCACAACAGTGGCACTCGTTCCTTGTCCTGGGGAAGCCCAATCTACAGGCAAGTCCGTCCGTCAGAGGCAGGAAGAATCTACACACAGGAAGGTGATCACCTCTTCAAATGCCTCCCGTCTCTTTTGTCACGCGATCACATCAGAACTCGGCAAGACTCGCCGACAGCAAGTACACCGAGACATACCGCCGTATCCTCCACCGTAACGTCGCCCTCGTCCACCTTCCCCCCGGGCAACGCCGTATCGCCCGCAAACGAGTTGAGTTTTTCCGAACGTCTTCACAACGGGACACGATCTGCGTCAATACGGGGCAGGCTCGGCGAAAAAAGGAAGGACTAAACACACCGGCTCAACAACACGTACAGCTCCCCCGACCGCCCCACGAACAACGGCACGAGCACTGCCGAACTTGGTCCCTTCGGCAACCTTGCCTTTGTCTGCACCGCGCGGTAATGCAGCAGGTTGATGATACACCTATCGCACAGTGACTTACAGGCCAAGGCCCGAGGAAAGGAAAAGGTGGACGCACTGCTTGGTTTCAGGCAAGACGCTGGGCTCTCGCTCGAGATGGGCCATCACCCGTTCGTCATCTGGGTGCGGATATGTCATGAAATCGGGCGCGTGACGCATCCGCCGAGACCGGGGGTTGGCCTTGTCGTTCCCATTCGGCATTTGGATCTGGATAAGACGCTCGTGTTATTAGCTCAACTCGTAGCTTGCGCCATCACGAACCTGACCTTATTCGTCGGGAGCACGATCACTGCCTCAAGTTTGTACGTGGCCGGCGATTGCCGTGTCACGTGCATGCACGCGACCCGGAGACAATGAGCGACCGCACAGCGTGCTTGTTTTTCGACCTATATACGGTCTACGCGTGCAATCCCTAGTGTAGTTGTCCAAAAGCGTAGCCTCGAAGATGCACTCGTTCAATGTACCATTTTCCGTCAACGTCCTTAAAGGCCTTGACCCTCGACACCCGAGCTTTCCCCACGCCGTACACACAGGCCGGAGCTGCCAGACAAAATAACGATGCCTCAACGAAAAAGCAACATTCGATGCCGAACACGACCACCACAAAAAAGGGTGCGCGAAATTAAGTAAAGATTGCGTACGTACGTTATATACACCTTGTTTCTAGTTCTATCGCGTCCATGTGTATTCCTTATCGTAACACGCGCGCGAGGCTGCCCAAACGACAAGACGTTCAACAGAAAGTAAAAAAAAGAGAGAGATGGGTGATGTCGAGATACAGACGACTGATGCAACGCGCTGGTTGTCCGTGATATGATCGATGATCGATGAGGGGTATGATGCCAAATTGTCAAGCAACCAAAAAATGTGAAGAAGGAAAGAAAGAAATGTACAGCGAGCGACGATGAATCCAGGTCACGACTGCGACAAGATCCTGTCGATCGACTCGTTCAAAAACTCTTTGCGTGACATCAAGTCCGCATGGGGGAATTTAGCCATCATCGCCTCCCGTGCCGTCCTAGGATCACGTCAATACCCACGACACCCCCCAAAAAACACGACACGCACTTTTTGGTCACCGTCATCAAATCCTGCGTGCTCAAAAACGTCCTCAGCGCCTGAAACACTTCCTCGTCCGACGGGTTCGGGTTCAAACTTGGCCCCGCCAACGCGTTTACCGACGTCGCCATCGACATGGTCGACACGCGCATGTCCCGCCCCATTGGACTCGGCGTGTGCAGCCCAAACCCGCCAGATTGCGACCCGTTGCCGTGCAACATGCCCATGCCCATCATCGTCGCACGC
Organism: Boletales sp. KT-2023a; assembly: GCA_038090395.1. Taxonomy (NCBI): domain Eukaryota; kingdom Fungi; phylum Basidiomycota; class Agaricomycetes; order Boletales; species Boletales sp. KT-2023a. Next base: position 33,797 of record JBBPMP010000153.1, on the reverse strand, counting down.
GGATCCATCATCCCATACACGCTCCCCGTGTGCTGATACCCAAGCGGTCCTATCATCCCCCCGTAGTCAGAGCCAGCCGCACTGCCATGGCCGGTCGCCATCGGCATAAGGGGCATGGGAGGCAGTCCGTAATGCGACATGACCGGCTGACGGCCATCGTACATGGATCCCGCGCGCGAACCAGCATGACTGTGGTGCGACGCCGTGCCGCGCAGGTTGCTCATCGAGCTGTTGACCGCGTTCGTGTCCCGGTAGTAATCCCCGCCGTGCGACGGGTGCGGCGAGCTTTGGCGGGATGGCGGGAACCGTGGTTGCGAACGCGTCTTGCTGACCCCCGTCTCGTCCGAGTGACGCGACACCCCATCCCATGCTTCCGCCTCATACTCTGCCAGTGGACATCAACGACCGAAAAACAGGTTGGGAACGACAACGTACCGCTAAACTTCTTGAGCGGGATCATCGACTCGTCGAACCGTTCGTCCTCGTTCATAATGACCTTCTTGCTCCCTCCGTCACCGACCACGATACGCGTATTTCCCCACGAAAAGTCGTCCATGCACCAGAACGAGTAGATCGGCAAAAAGAAACTGTATACCGGGTACCTGTCGCCAAACCATCAACATTTCCGCGTAACACGACGAGATACGACATACGAGAGGAGATAGACGACCATCCAGCCCACCAGCATGAATTCACGTTTGATGATGAAAATCAATGCCTGTAGCGATTCAGTCGACAACTCGTCCACACCAAACCGAAAACATACCTGCAACCCATACGTGATACCCAACATGATGATCGAGATCAGAGGTAACGAGCTGCTCCCAGTCGCGACCGCGATGATCAGATAGACGAGCTATAAGTAGACTATCAGCACCATCCATCTCCTACACCATGTCGACTTACATAAACGACCGTGGCCGGAAGAATCTACGATCAACGTCAGTCGTGCCACCTAAAATAAAAAATAAAAGACGACGTACGATCGTTCCCAAAAGATCGATAAACACAAAGAACCGCATCGAAAAACAGCAAAACCCGCACAATTCGGGGAGAATCACCAACTCCAACAGGTTATGCACCGTCGAGTTGATCCACCGACGCCGCTGCGAGAACAAGACCCGCCACGACTCCGGCGCCATCGTGTGCGCGACCGCGTCCGGGATGAACTTGGTCTTGAACGTCGGAAAGTGTTTCATCAGGAGCGTCGTCAGGAAACGGTCTTCACCGAGCGAAAAGAGATTCTTCTTGTGCAAGGTATCGACATTGCACTCGGCGTACTCGTCGATGATCCGGTTCGAAATGATGATTGGCCGGCCCTTGTCCGCCGTGCGAACACGATAGAGGGAGAAACAACCAGGTAGACAGGACACCGAGCCAAAGAGGGACTCGAACGCCTTGGAAAGGTGGTGAGAGATGTAATACTCGTAAACCTGAATCATCGTCCACCAGGAGCCTTCTTCGTTAGACAACTTTGTTTCCCCGCAGATACCAATGATGCTCGAATCGTCCGCGGCTGAAGCGACCAAACGATTGAGCGACTCGGGCGTGACCGTCTACACGATCGTGAATCATCCAGATCACCTTCGACATGAAAGATCATACCGTGTCCGCATCGACCGTAAAGATATACTCGTAAAACGTGGGGTCAATCCCGATCACGTTGCGCATCTGGTGGAAGATCTCGAGCTCCAACGGCGACATGGGCGCATCAAAGTGCACGCGGTTCAGATAATGCATTAGCAAGATTTGACTGTCTCGCTTGCCACGGTTTCCGGGCTTGGAACGCTCCGTCGGCTTGCCCACCTTGACGATCACCATGTACCTATGTAACACGTCAGCCTTGACCCCACCAAGACGCAACATACGCACGGCACGACATGACCCTCGTACTCGTACAACCCCGAGTACACTTTACCATAATTGATCTGTCGTGACCCCTCGCCGATCGATCGGAACATCAGCGGCTCGGGATCGACCTTGGCATCGACACCCAAAATATCCAACACGATTCTTGGCGTTGTCCGGTCGTTTCCGCTTCCGATAATGTTGCCGTCGCATATGATGAACAGTAACTTGCGCTTGTCGTCGTACTTGAGTCCCGCAAGCGAGTCGATCGTACGTCGGAGCGAATCTTCACCCTCGGTATAGCAGGGAACTTGGCAGAGAACGAATTTGTCCAACATTTCTGGCGAACGCTTGCCGGTCAACTGGAGCGCAGACAGGACTGAAACACATGTCAACACCCCGTCACATAAAAAGGTAGACGAAACGTACACTTCAGAGCGATAGACGTGCACAGAATACCAGTAAACACGAGCAAGAGGTAACTCTGGACCGTACACCGGGGCGACTTCCGAAAATCGACATCGCCGAGGTAAAACATGCTCTTGAGACAGTTCACGTTTTCGGTAGCCGCCGTCGAGTTTAGGCCTGCGATCACGCTGTTCAAGTCTTTGGAAATGTCCTGTCCAGCTTGTTCCTTGAACACCGTGGTAATACCGGAATTCAGAAACGAATAGGCGTTGCTGGTTGCTCCCTGATTGAGCGAGAGCGTGTTGACGTAGTCCGACAGGTCGTAGATACCACCGTTCCAGATGGCCCAAACCCTATCCACCGCATGAGTCACGGTCCAACGACAAAAGTATTCAGGACCATACCGTTGAATGTTGGAATCCATCGCCTGCGAATACACCGTATTGGCATCCCACACCAACGGACCTTTCCGGTACTGCTGCATCTTGGGCATGAACGTCGAGAGATACCAGTCGGTGTTGTCCAACGCAGTCCCCTGCTCCGGTTGGTTTGCGCCAGACTTGTGAATCGCATTCGGCACCAGAGCCGTGAAGTTCTTCGCGGTGAGTTGCATCGTTGATGACGATACGAGTCCCGCACAGGCGACCGTGAGGGGAGGAGGGAAGTAGTGCGTTAGATCCTGACCCACAAGGTTTTCCAAGTCTGCAGCCGAATTGGTCGAGATACCAGTGAGATCGCTGTGGTCGCCGTGGATAAAGTTGGAGAGGTCGTAGACAGACCCCTGCACCGATACCCACCAGTCCGTGTTCGAAGTGTGTCCCGCGACTTCGTTCGAATTCCAGACCTTGTCGAAATTGGGGCAGAGCAGCCGACCAAACTCGACAATATAAAAAATAACGATCCCGTTCATGAGAAAGATCAAAAAACAGAGGGTAACTTTCTCCCGCCACGCGAGACGGACGTCTGGACGCTTCATGCGACCGAGATAGTGCAGCACGAACGAGGGGATGATACCGGTCAGTAGCCATACGAAGAAGAGCCACCATCGTCGCGAGGTGCTGGTGGGTATTTCTTCGACTGCGGTAGGCGCGGCATTGACGGTCATCACGCCCTCCTTGGACACATAAGGTGACGAACCGCCGGGGCTCCCAGCCTTTTTATCCCATTCCGACCCCCAACCGTCTTCGGGGTCAGTAAACCCCGGCGTGCGAATGTTTGGCGAGGGCAGCCCGCTGACGCCGTATGGAATATGCTGATTTGGATCCTGATATCGCGACCCACGGCTGCCCACGCGCGCGATGAGCAAATTGTCACGGCTCTCGTTGTCGAAAACTTCATGCCCGTGCGTGTCGGTATGAGTGTACTCCGTGGCATCGTCTGGGATGGCGCTGTCATCGTCTTCGATAGCATCGGGAACCAACCGCCTCTGTTCCTTCTCCGCCGCACGAAGCACATCCTCGACCGTTTTCCAGGCAACATACGACAGCCAGATTGAACGGTGACCAACGACAAAATCCGTGCCCTCCTTCCACCCGTTCGAGGCCGCACATTGTCTGATCCGCTCCGCATCTGAACCACGCATCGTTGGCACATAGCGTGCGCAGAAGGCACTCTTCTCCATGTCTGTCACAAACTCTACGCTGCGACGCGCGACCGTTTCAGGGATGAGAAGCGATTTCAACTGTGCCTTGACGCGACGTTTGTCGAACGAGTTTGGGGAATTGGAGTCGTTGGGTCGGATGCAGGAGATGGTCCAAAAACGCGTTCGGTCAAAGGAAGTAAAAATTTCGGAGAGCGTATGGTTGAGTTGTGTCGAGACGGTGTGTATCTTGGTAGGATCTAAGGGGGGGTGCTCCTCGTTCGGCAGTGGTGCGGAACCATCGAGTGAGGGGATACGTGTTGGTCGACGAAGTGGACGGGATGACACCTGCGCTTGGACGACACACGACTCGTCCTTGGAATGCTTTTCGGCAGCAAGCGAAGGACCAGAGAGCAGCTTGGCCACAAAGGGATCTGACGAGTGGCGCAATAGCGATACGAACGCCGAGTCAAAGATATCGCAATCTTTTTCGATAAAAGAAGAAACATCGTAGGAGCAGCTCCCAGCGAAATGGTTAATCCCGAACAGATTCCTGTCGTTCTCACCTCCCTGACTAGGGCTGGCCACGAAAGAAGCATGGACGCCGTATTTGGACACGAGTTCTTGATGAAGTTCCTCGGCCTTCCTATCACCGGCCTTGCCTGATTTGTACCATGAGCATGACTTGCTGAAGATGCCGAGCATACCGCCAGGCTTTCGGGTGGCACGCTCGCTTAGCTGAGCACCCCGAAGTAGTTCAATGCAGGCCGTGTTATCCACGGTGGTAATGGCCGGCAGGGAGATACCATCACCGACCATGTGACTATTATAGCCCACGGAGTCCTCAAACGTGTTGCGCCAGACGTAGGACTGCACCAACTCGTCTGCGAAGTTGATGCAAAATTCATCAAACCCGTTTTGGCCAAAGGCAGAGATGAGGGGTGTGGTGCCCGTGAACATCATCGAGCCCGTGCCCGTGGGACCGTGCGTCTGAAAACCAGGCGTGTCGAGAAGAATTAATTGCGTTGTGGGAAGAGCATCGCGGTCCGCAGGGGCGATCTTGTGGTTCGCGGTCTCGACGACATAAGCGAAGAGAATGGCGTACAGATCTCGCATGAGCGAATCACGTTGGAGTGCACTCTGTTCGACGCTGAGCAAGACGGTGTATAGTTCTTTACGGACGTAGTTTGTCTTGTTGGTCAACGACTGGGCGAGGTCCTCCGGATTGACACCGAGGAGGCGCGCGACGCGCTCGAGGACGGGGATGTTTGCAACGGACGCGGAAACGTCTTTTGCATCAGCAGCCTTGAACTGAAGGTTGCTCAGAAGGAGGATGGTAATGAGGATGGTAAAGATGGACGACAGGTGTTTTGGCTTGAAGCCGAGGGTGCGCATGGCGACGCGCACCTCCTCCATGGCGATCGCATCGTCGCTAAAAGGACCACTAGGCAAGCGATAACAACCCGACGAGGCCAAAAGGGCGTATTCGGAAGGATCGTCGACATTGAAAAAATCGCGCTCCTGCGGGGCAGCACCAGCGAGGAACTGATAAAAGATGTGAAACGTGCGCTCCTCGTGGGCGAGGCGAGTCAACCTCGACTTGTCGAGCGCAAACGCGAGGACCTTGGCGGAGTCGATGCGGCCACGATCGTTGAAATGAAGCTCAAGATAACGACCGTGCCGCGATGCGTTTGGATTCGAGACAGTTTTTGCGTTTCCAAACGCGTCGAGGAGGGTGTGAAGTGCTTTGACCTGGTTGGCCATCCGAAGTTCTTTCTTTGAATGTGCGGAAAGGCGCAGGACCTGATTTACGAGGAGGGATAACGTAGCCGTCTTCCCAGAGCTGGTAATGCCGCTGGGAGAAAGTGTGAGGGGGAAAAGAATGAGGTGAGGGAGGAGACGTACCGCGCGATGACGGACTGAGACTGCTTGGTGCGACGCATGAGCAAGTAAATCTGAGCAGCGAGTTCAAATGGGTGTGGTTGGAGGAGGGAAGCGCTGGAAAGAGGGAGAGCGGTCTCCTTGTAGCATCGTTCTTCGTATTCCTTGGCGCTGATGTCGTTGACGTTTGCGAGCGTTTTGTACGGATTGAGTACGACGAGGTTGGTCGTGCCTATCCTAGAGTAGGGTAGATCGGAGCGAAAGCGGGAGCTGAGGACGGCGAGGATGGCATCGTCGGAGGGGTAGACGGTAGCGGAATGTGATGCGGAGACGAGGAGGAGGAGGTCGCCGGTGCTGACGGCGTGGGCGGAGACGGAAGAGGAGGCCATGCACGCTGGTAAGGGCCGAACCGTCGTTGAAGGAGCGTCAGAGGAGAAAGAGCGTATTTGAATGAAAAAGGCAAGAACACGGGTAGAAAAAAAAAAAAGCGGTTGACGGTCAACTTCGAGTCACGTAAATGGCTATCCCACCCTTGCCTAGACCCGGATCAAACTTAACTGGACGTATAATTTGACACACGAAAACAAGGGTAAGACTATCCCTGGGCTGACAGCTCCTCCTCCCGACTCAGCGCCTCTTCCCATCCCTCTTCAAACAACTCCCCGTTCGCTTCCGGATGCCCGATAGACGCCGCAATCTTGGCCTTGTTTTTGCTCCGTAGCTCCCCCCGCCAGACGTCCACCACCTCTGGCACCAAACTATAGACACCGACATCAACCAGCGATTCATGCCCTCACGTCCTCGCTCACCTCGGTGCATATGTGCGCGCAAACAACGCCGCTTCCGGCGCCCGGTTCGTCTTCACCAGCAAGTCCACACACCCCTTGGTATCCCCCAACTGAAACATGGTCGCAAAAGCCAGATTATTGACCCCCTTTTGCGCTGAGAAGACTCATCAGGCGGATCGGACTCCCCGTGCGCGTCACAACTCACCCGCAGAAACAGCAAGCTGTTCCAACCCCTCCCGGTCGCCCGTCGAGAGTAACAAGAGCATCAACGCACTCAAATCGTTCGCCCGCTCAAACGCTTCCCGTGCAAGATCAAATCGCCACACCGCCAGCGCACGATCACCCAACGCCTTCCACTTGATCTCCGCTTCGTTCTCAGGTACAGCGCGTGCAATCTCAACGGCACTGTCCAGGTCGTCAAGTTGCAATGACAGATCAAATTTATGGTCCGCATCCGTCGTCACTTGCATCGCCAATTCCTTGAGGTCTGTCGCGTCGCGTGAGCAGGCCAACACCGCGATCAATATTGATCACCTACCTCGTCCTTCAAGGAACCGTGCCACTTTATTCAACTGCTCTTTCGGTAGTGTGGGCAGGATCTCGGCAGCAGCTTCCGTGTCGCCGCGAAGAACCGCCGTCTGATACTCCACCACGCTCAACGACAATGCATAACTATACACGTTTACGTCCTTGTCCGCGAGGTACACCCGGTTGTGTGCGGGTATATAGCCAAGAATGTACAGTGGGCTGGAAAAGAACAGATCAGCAGGGGAGTCGCTCAGAATCAGCAACATACATGTCCGACGGACTAATGGTATATGACTCGTTTCCGACAAAGTAGTTGACCCGGTTGCCTGCCGTGGTGTAGATGAAACAGTCGCCGACCCACTTTGCAGTCATCACGCTACAACATACGTGAGCCCCTCCTTTGCACCCAATCAAACCACTCACTTGTCAGCAATCTCGCACACGACATCAAACGCCTCCTCAACGCCTTCGTCCGTAATCTCGATGCCCTCCTCGAGTTTGGACGTATATGCATCTCGATCGAAACGCAGAATGTAAAACGATTCCTCGGACGCGATCGCAACGAGAGATCCCGTGCCTGACCAATAAATCTATCATCACCATCAGTCAGAGACCTCCTGAATCGCGACAACTCACGCATTTCGCATCCACGTCAATCCGTCGCACAATCTCCCCGCTCTCCCAATCCCAAAACACGACGAAGCCCTTGCCGCGCCCGCCCAGCAACGGTCCACCGTGCACCCCATCAATCGTCCAGCTCCCCGAACCCTTCATCCCCGCACCCCCACGCTCCTTGAAATTCTTGTACACCCGCACCTTGAGCTTGCTCTCCAGCACCGCATACGTGTTCGAGTCCCCCGCCCACGCAAACGACAACCCGTTCCCAAAAGACTTGTTCCGCCACGCGAGCGCCGTGTAGATGATGTACTCCCCATCACCGACGACGGTCACAAACCGGCCGTTGGGCGAATGAATCAGATGCGTCGCGAAAATCTCCGTCGTCCCGATCTCCTTGGTCGGAAGCGGGATCCGATTGCCTTCCGCGGTCGTGTCGTCCGATAGGCTCTGCACGTTGCCCGACAGCACGAGCTGGTTGCGCGTATAGATCAATTTTCCCGTCGGATCCATGCTGAACGTCGGTTCGTCCCGACCGAGCTGCGGCGTTCGCTCAGCGCGCATGCACCCCTCCATACGGGCGCGAAAAAACGAACCTTGATGACGACGATCCCCTCGTCGAACCCGACCGCAACCTCGTTCGCGTCCCGTCGCAGCGACACGCACCACGCCCGCTCCAACGCATAGCTCAGCGTGTTCTCCAACCGATACGTGTTGCTGTTCCATATCTTGACCGTCCCGTCCTCGCTCCCGCTGATGATGATCGGCAGGTTGGGGTGAAAGACCGCAAACGAGGGATTGTTCGTGTGGCCCTCCATCGTCTGCACGCAGCTCTTGCTGAGATAGTCCCACACCTTGATCGTCTTGTCATCGCCGGTCGTGACGAGGTACGGCTTCTCCGGCCCAGGATAGAAATCGACGTAGTTGACGCCCTTGTCGTGCGCGTCCATCGTAAAATTGGCCGTCGCGGCGCCGAGCGACCACATCTTGACCGTCCGGTCGAGACACGCAGACGCGAACGTGTTGGCGTCCTTGGGGTTGAAGGCGATGTTCATGATGTAGTGCGTGTGGCCCTCGTATACCTGTAGAACACGCATACGGCGAAAAATCGCATCCGCGGTGCACGTCGGAACGCACCTGAATACACTTCCACTGCTTGTCCCAGTCCCATGCCTTGATCGTCATGTCATCGCTCCCCGTCAACACGATGCCCGCCGTCGGATGCACCGCCAGACATCGAATGTAGTCCGGGTGCGCCTCGAACGAGACAACTTTTTCGTGCGTGTTGTAGTTGAACACCCGGAGCTGAAAGTCGTCCGAACCAGCGATGAACCAGTTTTTCCGAGGAATGAATTTGACACAGCGGACGGGAACGTTGGAGACTTCGAAATTCTTCACTAGCGCGCCCGTTTCGTGGTTGTAAATGTTCACCGACCCGTTGTAGAGACCGGTAAGCAGCCATGGCTCGGTGGGGTGAAAATCGGTTCCTTTGACGCGGTCGGATCGAGAGAACAGCTTACGCTAAAGGACGGTCGTGTCATCGTTTAGATCGAATCGTACTCGGTCACCGAAAGTACTCACAGAGACGTCGAACAACATCGTTTTGTCTTTGCAAGATTCGACCGCCAACGTTTGAGCAGCAGCGTGTCACATGTCACGTGTAACGTATCAATGAGTAGCTTTTTTGACAATCCCATTTTCCACTGATAATTTACATGGTGAATCTCTGACGCATGGGATCACTTGCATGCTTTGATGGTAATGCTGAAAATACGCCTTGAACGCTGAGGTTGAAGGTGCAAATCTTTATTTTACTCATGTATACCAATTCTATCCTCGTCCACGTATTGTGTAAAATCCGCTCAGAAGATCTCGTCGAGAGGTATCATCTAATCAAACACATCACAGACATTCACGCACACCTTCTATCAAGAAAAACATCTTTCCCAGTCCCCGTTTCCGTTGCTCCGCGCGTATGCCTGACTCGCAATGAAGGCGTCCAACGTACACAGACCGTCTTCGTCCGCAGCACAAAACTCGAGCGGTTGCACGGCATCGTTGACCAGCATTCTCACGTACGCCTCGTCGCCACACTGCAGCTTCTCCGTGATCAAGCGACCACCAAAAGGCGTCATTCTAGAAATGCGAAACGTTCGGTCTACGTCCAGCTTGTGGGTACTCGGCGGCTTCTCGGGACGGAAAAGTCCGATCGCAGAATAGATGGCGACCATCTGGTTGTCGTGCGAGAAGTCGGCGTAAAAACTGCGGTCAAGAGGGAAGGTGTCCGGGGATCGATCGAGCGTTTGGTTCGTTTGCGTTTGGTCCTGGACAGCCTCGCCCGTCAGTCTCGCCAGCAGTTCGTTGACGTATCCGACGCCTTGAATAGGTCCCAAGGGGTTGCCGTGCCTGACGTACAGATCAGAAAAACACAGGCGCCACCATGCTAATCGGCTCACCCAGTCCTGTAATACTTCTGCAAATCATCATAGTACTCGCGTGCTTGCCATTCTTCGGCAGTGAACAAGCCACAAAATGGACTGGCGGATCCATGGAAGGTCGTCTCAAAGGCACACACGTGCATGAGTTCCGCGACGTCGTTTTTGCCTAGCTTCGCGCCCTTTGCGGCCTTGTTAAATCTCTTCACAATGGGCGGAGCAAACTTCTTGCGCCAAGCCTTCGCCGGTTCTTTGATGCCTTTCGCATTAGGGCACATGGAGTCGTCCAACGTGTTGTTTGCCTGTTCATAAGAATTAAGGCTAGTCGCCACCGAGTTAAGACAAGTACTCACACCCTCTTCTTCCGAGATGATGAGCGATACACTCGGCGTGTAAATATTCCCGCTGGCGGCAGAGAATCCTTGGGGATATGTCAGATCAAAATGCATCGAGAAGCAAGGTCAAGATGTACCTTGCGTCCAGTTCGCGGCCGAAAGCACTACACGCTCACTGTCCGACGCCCTGACAAAGGGCATTTGGTCGTCATCGACCAAGTGTTTGTACCGCAGATAGTGTTCGGATCCGGAGTCGAAGGACCTGAAAATGTTGAACGGGCAGTCGTAACATAGAAGAGATGTTCTACTCTTTCTCGCCAAGGGGAAGCAAGTCATCTGTACCGAGGTCCCACACGAAGTCGTTCAGAAACTGGTACTTCTTTCCGGAGTAGGACTTGGCCTTGAGCAACTTCTTCAAAGGTTTTTTGATCCGGTTGGTGTTGCTCGCGGTGGGAAACCTTGATCCGTGTCTCTGAAGCTGCGGCAATGTCACAGGGAGCCCGAACAGGACTGCGATCGACATACCAAGTTGACCTATAATAGGGGAATAAGAGATACGTAGAAAGGAAGCCGATATGGAAGCACTCACCTGGACAATCTCGCAGCGCTCGGGTGGCGCAACGTATTCGGCAGCCGGGATATATGGAGAATGCGCAGCCCACGCTTGTTGGATCTCCTTGGGCAACTGAACACCGTTTGTGTTTATCACCATGTCGGAGGGTGCCTTCGCGCAGCGATGCCATCCACCATGATAGCGGTAGTAACTCGCCGAGAACAACAACGCGAGCGCGACCAAGGTAACCCGCAACAAGCGCCCTCGACAACGAGAGGCGCCCGAGCAGGAGTTCTGCTTGTCGTCTTGAAGGGAATGAGGCAGTCCAGTGTCAGGGCGGGCAATGGCAGTGGGACCGCCCATGGTGCTGAAAGTGTGAGACGGACAAGCAACACATGAGTGCAACAATTTATGGATGCACGTTCGTGCCCTGCTGAGATAAACTTGGAATGTCGCGTTACCCAAACCAACCAAACTTGGACGTGACCCACCCAGTGGCGGTTGCTTTTCATTGAAGCGGTGCTCATCCGATGCTGACTAGCAGAAACAGCCTGGTGACTTTGCAACAAGCAAAAAAAGGGATTGATAAGGATATCTCGGACCCCCTCCCAGCTGTCAGATTCGAACTTTCATGACCGGCACAGCCCGTACAACTTCACTACCGGTGGCGGTGCAGTCTGGCGCAAGACACGCATCTACCCTCATCACCATCATGCGCAGTACACGAAATGAGGGTACCATCAATAATGGAAGGGCAGAGTCATCGAAGTCGACATTCAATAATGGAAGAGCAGAGTCATCGAGGTCGACATTAAAGGCTTGTGGTTCATATCAAGGTTCGTAACTCATTCATATCAATTGAATCTCAGAATCATGATCCGGGGGGTCATGTACAATATACGCGCCTCTCTGCCTTTGCAGCACGAAGCCAGCATAATATCCAGGAACGTCAGATTGAGACTCACTAATCAACCCACCATCATGTCGGTTCTAGTTCGCCGTAAGCCTGCAGTGGCCAACGGTGGGCAACACTGAGGGGGAGGGCTGGGCCACGCTCCGATACGATTGAACTGGTAGCGTGACAGGTAAGCCAGTAGCCGCTTCATTCGCGTCCGAATCGCTTCTGCACTTGCCGCTCGGTAAGTAAACCCGAGGGTCAGACTAAATATGTAATTTCCTCACTGGGCGGTGGGCGCTGAGCGCTGAAGCTTGAAACACTGAGATGACCGTCGAATGCCAACTGGCGTCTATGTATATCCAAGTCATACTGCACCTTTCGTACCGCACTGCCGTAGATTCGGCTCACGAATCGGCCTGATTGGTAACCGAAGGTAATATTTGGGCTTATTGTAAATTCATCATCGCGCTCAAAGTTTCACGCATGCATCGACTCAAACTAGTAACATCGGCCAATTGTAAGGAATAAAACAGAACATGAAGGTGAGTGCGGCCACTGAATGATTGAATGACTGATGATCGTTCTTTGGTACCCTCCTATACGTGCACCATGAAATCTAAACCCAAAGTACGCATGACACAACGGAGGAGCACTACAGTTTGGTACCACGCGCGTACCACCCGACGTGTCTACCATACCAATCGATAGCATCATGGATCGACAACCTGCTGCAATGCTTTATGCAGCGCTCCCATCATCTTCAGGTATTCCGAAGCTGACCGACAAAGACCCTTCTTAGAAGGACCGATGAATGATTTGAGCTTCCCAATTCGGTAACCTGATCTATAATCCGCCATGTATTTCGAGACAACCTGTTCACCGAGTTGCGAAGTGTTCCGGAGCGCTTTCTTGAGCTCCATCGACTCCGCTGCGTACCCTCCCGACTCCCGCAGTATGTTGTACAGACCAACGAACGTCTGCACGCGGCCCTTGACAAGCAGCTCCGGGTGGATAAAAAAGCGGTACGGCTTTCCGACAAATACGACTCGGGGGTGAGTAATAGATTCGCTCGTGTCGGGATTGGATAGATCGAGTCCAATGCGCGGGGAACAGTATACGGTAGGACTTTTGCCGGGTGACGTGGCCTTTTTCAGGCACATGTACGTGCCCCGGGCTGGTGTCGGTGGAGAAAGCGCAGAGATGTCGCCGTTCCAGGCTGTGTTCACGAGTTGATGAAGGCTGGATGCATTGCTGAGACGCAGTATCTCATCAACGAGGATGGAAGGGCCGCATATCACTTGATTGTCGGTACGGCGACGGACAGTACGCAAGAGAACTCCACCTCGTGTCGTCACCGGAGCGTTTACGGAAGTTTGCGTCCTAGCAGGACCCCCGATGGTCAAGTCAAGACCTTTACGCGTTCCGCCCCTGTAGCCACCTGCAGTTGCCATGAGACCTGGTGTGGACGTAGGAGGGCGACGGGGTGACCGGTGGAAATACCTACGTTGAAAGGGATGAGAATGCATAGCAAACATGTAGACGTTGAGTTACCATTGTCCGCTATGCTCCTGCTCCACACTCATGTGAGTGAACGGGTCTTCGTGGCAATGCGCCTTGTGAAGGTAGAGCTCCACTTCCAGTATGTCGAAGTCGGTGCGGGTGCCGTCGTGGACCACAGACAAGATCGTATGGCAGAGCAACTCCCGAGCAACGGCTTTGAAGCGCTCGTAAATCTCTTCCGTCGTGTTCAGTGCCGAAAAAACGAGCAAAGATGCAAAGCCAGGGCTCAATGCCTCGACACTCTGAATCCCGGGGCGAGTGGCGCTGTCACCGTCGTCCCGGAGTCCAGGCGAAGCAAGTCTCAAGACTTTCTGTGCATAATCTAACAGAGTTAACGTCAATGCAACCAAGCTAGCTTGACGATGAGAATGAGCGTGTCACCTTGGCCTTCCTCAACTTCGTCGCAATCCTCGAGTTTTCGCTTGCCGACTAACATGGCGTGTCAAGTTGTCACGCAAACTTCCGATGTTTATTATACGAGCTCAAGAAACACTTGGCGACGCTCTCTCTCAACTTCCGGTGACCGGCGAGACAGGGAAACGGAAAGTTTCATGGCATCTTTTGTCCCAGTAGCTCTTCCATTGCACTGACTCGTCCCACGGCATGAATCAATTAGATGATTTGAGCTGAGAATATCTAAGTTCCCAGGGGCCAGCTGGCTAGAAACTGAAGGCAGCATGTGGACTTCGTGCCAAGCGCTGTCTAGTTTCATGGCAACGTGCACACCGCACCCGACTGCGGCACACTACGTCACCAAACCCGTCCCGCATAGGTCCGTGCATTTCCTTGAATCTCCTGCAATGACATCTATCTGGAGCTCACAGGGCTGTGTGTGTAATCTCCGAAACTTGAAAGTCCAAAAGTATGGACTGGACACGGGACTATTGTTGTGTGTAAATAAGGGCCACTCCAATACCAGTTGGCTATGGCATTGTTATCAGGTCTGCATTTCTTTGCCGTCATCCAAGTCTGTGCTTGATATTGTCATTGAAGTGTAAGCCGTGCCGTCAGTCTAGCACGGTGCGCCCGCCTCAGTGCCTGCGGCCCATTGTCTTTAAACACGTGTTTACCTTACTCTGCTCACCACGCGATTATCAGCCCGCTGCGGTGCGCATCATACCATCATCGCCAAAGGGCTCCTGTCTTCTTGCACATGGTCGGCCTCGTCGAATCCGCCAGGCATGACCCACGCACATATAGAAAATGGCCGCTGTCGGCATACTCGCTGCATCTTTCTTTGCACCCCCGCTTCGCCTGACAGCTGTTTGGTTTACCTCAAACGCTCGAACCCACTCTCTGTCCTATTACTTCATTATATCTCCTCTCTTCCCTTAAGTTTCTGCTCTTTTCACGACCATGGCGGCTCCTCCCACTCCCCAGAGAAAGTCGACCTTCCGTTCCCGTGTCGGAGGAGCAATCAGGCGTTCGTCCACTGCGTTCAGTATCCCTGGTTTGCCAAACCGTGGAAGCTCGACCACGCCGCCCCCCGACTCTGATACTGCCTCTCTCGCTGGTAAACTTTCCAGGGAAGGTTCTACCACCTCTCTCAACAAAATCGACACGGCGCCTCCACCGGCACCTGCTCCCGCTTCAAGCGCACCGAGTCCTATCCCAGAATCACCTGCACGGGAGGCTGCTGCAATGGCCGCTGAGCCCCAACCGGCAGCCGCCAAGGTCACATCCCCTCTCGCAAATGAAATCAAGGCTGAGGCTGGTCCTACGCCTTCTGAACCGATCTCAGGGACGCCACCATCTTCGCGGCCTGCCACAACTCCTCCACCTTCAGCACCGGCGACCACTCAACGTCAGCCCAGTCAGGCATCGTCCGCAGTCATCGTCGACGAGGCCCGCGCGTCCAAAACGACGATTGCAGCCGTGCTCACGGCTGAACCTGAGGACATCTCTGCATCACCGCCGCCAGTCGCGTCAGGGCCGTCTTCTCGTCTTTCTTCAAAGGGTGCCACGCCCCCTCCACCAGCCTCGCACCCTGCTACGCCTGCTGCGGCATCTACAAATGCCTCCGGTTATTTTGGCGACATCCCACGCTCGACGACGCCTGGTGGACTTGACAGCGAACCCGACACCAACGTTTGGGCGGACCATCGCGCCACCTCCGAAAGCGGCTCCGAAGCCCCTCGAGGACGCGTGTTGGCCAACAAGCCATCCAAGTCTTCTTTGCGCCCTTCCTCCGCGGCCTCCTCGCAGATTGTGCCACCTCGGCCTCCCAGCCGGAAGCCCAGTGGCATTATTGCGGCTCGTCAGACCGAATTGGCTGGCGTGACAAAGACATGGAGTAGCACGAGCGATATGGGTTTCGTTGGCAAGCCGACTATGCTGTGAGTTCTTCTAGAGGTTCCAATGGGATCGTGCTGACTGGACAAACCGCGCTTGGGGTCCGATAGTCCGAGTGAGGAACCGAAGTCGACGATAGTGGAGCCGCAAACGGCTGCCGTTTCCCCGACGGATACCTTACATGTCCATGAGTGAGTACAGCTGTTTCATCGCAAAGATGAAGGTTGACGGCGTAGGGACCATGATCCTCGTTCACCTCGCGACGATTCGTTGCTTCCAAATGAGCCGCAAGTGCCTTTGCCTGCGATGCACGAGGTCATGGCGACGGGGTGAGTATTCAAAGCATACCATTATTTAGAATCGTGCCCATAAACGTCCTGCAGACCTTACCGTCAGACTTCCGGCAGTAACTTTGATCGTAGCATTAGCGAAAACGAACGCTATTTCCCGCACGCTACCGAGTAAGCACTCGAGTAGCTCACGGAACCACATCACCTTACTTGTGTGCTGTAGCGAAACAAGACCCTTGATTTCCCGGCCCACGACGCCCCCCATTGTCACCAGCTTCCCTCCCCAGACCGCCTCGAGCCAGATCGCCCAGTCCTACCGCTCTACCAACATACCTATGAGCCAGCCTGTTCCACAGTGGGCGTCGCCTGCACGGTTCAACGTCAACGGATCCGCACGCAACTACGCGTACGGCACCACGACCCGACCGCACGTCGTGCGCGGATGGACCGAGTATGCGCTCCCGCACGGACTTCGATACTATGTCAACGAAGACAGCCGAGCGATCACGGACCTCGACCTCCGCAACCTGAGTAGACTCGACGAAGTCACGAACGCGATCGACCTGTCTGACGACGTTCCCGACGGCTGCGAGCTTTGGATACGTACCGCGACGAACACGAAGAAGGGACGGCGAAAGAGCAAGGCGGGCAGCGAACCTGGCCTGTTCTGGGTCGACCATCGCCACCGCCGTGTCCTCACCGAGGTGCCGACGGACGACTACGTGTCATCGGGGTCGGACGAGAGTAAGCTGGTCGCTACGCTTCCGCGTCGTGTGGATGCTGACGTGAATGGGATAGGACTCGACGATGAATACAGGTACTGGGCGTTCATCGAGATGCATCCAGCGCATGTCCCGCGGGTGATCGTGGAGGGCGCGCGCAAAGATGCGATCGATGTGCTCCACTGGTCGTACACGGATCGTCTCCTCACGCACCCTCATTTACCGCCTACCCCACCGCCGTTTAGCCAGGAAGAGTGCATCGAACTGCTCAAGTTGCTGAACGGTGCGATCAAGGTTTTACGTTTGTGGTTGATTTGTGCTTGACTCTGTCACGTCCGCAGATACGAATCATCCGATCACGCCTGCATACACCCGGACCGTAGCCCGCATCCTTTTGCGTGGCGGTGAGTCACAAATACCTGACTAAGCTTGATCCGACTCACCATCTTTTCCAGCACATTGGCACCAGGCCAACTTCCGACCTCACAAACCGTTACCGCGCGATGCGTCGTACCCGCAGCCGCCACAGAGGACGTCCGTGCTCCGCACGATTCTCGAGCTCGTCCTCGGGGTTCTCTGTCTCGGGATACCCTTTTTGTTCATGGACAAGCCCAGGCAGCACGGTCAGTTCGACATCGAGGCCACGCATCTCCCAGAAAGTACCTTGCCGCTCTTTGTCGTCGGCGCCTGTGCATGCTTGGTGGTGAGGTTTCTCGTATTTCTCGTGATCATGCACTCATCGGTATTACACATCGCGAATCTAGTCTGCGATCATCCTCAGTGCATCCGTCACGCTCATGTCCTTCCCAGGGTTGGACAGTATCACCCGGATCGGCGGTCTGGTCGCCATCACGTGCTCGGTCTTGAGCATCGTTACTTCGTTCGTGTCCATCTTTCGGTACAAGTCTGAGATGGCGCGCGGGACGGGCCCATCAACGGAGGGCTTCGTCATGCTCTCTGTGAGACCGGCCTTGTGTTTTTTCGTGCGAGATGCTGACACAAGATCGGACCTGGCAGCGCCGAAGCTTCATGCTCTCGATACCGCTTGTCTTTCTCGCGTATTCAGTCGCGGGATTTGTGACGGGTGTCGTCGTTTACTCGTTCCGGAGTGCGACGCTCAATTTGGCAAGCGTGGGGTCGCCGGTGGCAGTCAAGTTTGACGAATACTCGCGGTTGATGATCGTGGGTGTGCTTGGCGCGCTCGCTGGTGTGTTGATCGTGTCCACGATGGTCGCGCGGAGATGATGGATGACGTCGCGATGTGGGGGGGGATCTGTACAAGGTAGGATTGGATGGATAGGATGGATATGGCCGTTTGCATATAACATGTAGTCCTTGTTTCCCTTTTCCTCGTGGTTGAAAGATGTACTCTAGGTAGTAAAAGAGGTATTTATCGTGATGTAACACCTGCCTTGAAATGCACTCTGAGCAAATGGACTCACTGATAGGAATGTTAGCGTAGCAGTAGGCAGGCGTTGCCTCGATACGGTTGACAGCGGGACAAATAGGAAGATGTTCGACGGGGGTATCCTGCGTCGTACCAAGCCTATCTGTCAGATGTGACACCGCGACACCGCGACATATAAAGCACGGAATGAGGTCGAACTTGCCTAATAGACAATACAATTCGATGGGCAGATTAGGCAGCTGTGGGGAGGACAGGACTCCACCAACAAGCCTCTATTTTGGGAACTGAGGGGGGGTCTTATTTCCTTGTGCGTCAAAATAACACATTTGAAATGCTGTCATAGTAGACTTGAAAAATAACTCTTGTCATGCAAATGACCATTATTTTTCAATCAACCGATGCGTGTCTTTGAGTAGGAACAAGGCACGTACATACCGTCCGGGCCGCGGGCCAGGTCAAACAATACCCATGACCCGGCGTGATATATGCGACTTGCGCGCTGATTGTGTTGGGGCACCGCCGCATACAAGGGCAATAACGGGACTCGCGGGAGAACGACTAGTCAGTTTTAGGGCTCGGTGCTGTGGCTAGGTCAGCGGTGCAATGATACGATCAACGTTGGTGGACCGTAACCGATGTCCGCACACGGGCCTATTTCGCCCTCGTTCCCACTCCACTGCGAAAATTAGGGTGCGACTGCGTGGGTAGGTGGTGTGGTCCAGGTGCCACCTTGACTGCCAAACTGGGAGCTCATCCCGCCGTCTTTCCCCCCCCTTCGTTTTCCGGTACTCGGGCTTGACAGAATACGCAGAATACGCTCAGATAGGACACCGAACCAGCGTTCGACCGGAGGTTGGAGCGATAAGCGGAGAACTCGAAACCGAAACCGAGCTGGTTTAAATATTAAAAAAATACTACGTGCCGAGATGCCGGATTCAGAACAGTGGGGGACGTTCTTTACCGCCAGAGATATAAACTTTCTTTGAACAGAGCCACTCGCCACTCGATCTTCCCTTCTCATCCATGACCTGGGCAGCCGCCCCAATCTCCATGAGCGCGATCATTGACGACAAGCTCTACATTGGAAAGTATGCCATCCTATTTGACTGGGTGTTATATGGAATCTTATGTCCTGCAGCCTCTCGGCAGCCTTATCGCTCGATGTGCGAAAAAAGTTGGGAATAACGCATCTGCTATCGGTTTGCGTAGAACATACGTTCGATCCTCAGCCGAATGCGATGGTGATTCCGGTGCAAGACTCGGAGTATGAGGACCTTCTCATCCACCTTCCTGGCGCGTGTCTTTTCATCGACCAAGCCCTCAGCGGTGGTGGAAAGGTGCTCGTTCATTGTATGATGGGAATTTCCAGAAGTGCCACCGTCGTTTGTGCCTACCGTGAGTTCTTTCCTTGTTTGTGTGCCTCGCATCTACAGCGCTATTTCCTTTCCTTGCAAGTCATGGTGTCCCAGCGACTTTCTGTCTCAGCGGCGATACAATACGTTCGAAAACGTAAGTGTATGCGAATCCGACTGATAAATTTAGCTCATACGCACCCTAAAATCATAGGACGCCCCGAGATACGTCCAAATTATGGCTTCGTGAAGCAGCTCCATGCATTCCAGCACTGCCGTTACAAGCCGTCATGCTCCAACGGCGAATACATTGCTTGGAAACGCCGGCAAAAACGCGAAGTCACGAAATACTTGAATATCCTCACTGACTGCATCCCCGTCATCCCGGATCAGCTATACCTCACCAGGTTCGTACGCCGGATTAGCCCGGTCCCACGAGTGCTTGACGGTGTTGCACCTTTCATCAGTGACTTTCCAGGAGATACCGACGCTGCAGAATCTCTCTTGCTCGATTTGGGAGTTACGCATTTACTTTCCATTTCGTCTGCTCAGCTTCCAAAACCAAATCTACCACCGATCTTTCAGCACCGTTTTATAGATGTTCCCAATAATGCGCGGGAAGCGCTGTTGCTTGAGCTTCCCAACGTGTGTGATTTCATACATGACGCGATTGATCATGGCAGTCGAGTGCTCGTCCAATGTCGCGTCGAGCTCAGGGCTTGTATTGTAGCTTGTGCTTATCGTAAGACATTGTATTTGTTTCATCAGTGTTTTTGCTCACTGTCGTCCAGTCATGGTTTCACGAAATATATCGCCTCGGCAGGCATACACGATTCTCGAAAGAGGTATGTCAGATCCTCTTCTAAGTGTCACACGGGTAATTTTTTTGTAGCCCTTCCATTATACAACCCTACGCCGGTATTTTATCGCCATCTTGAAATGTTTGCAGCATGCGATCACCACCCCACTGTAAATCACCCAGTCGTACAGGCTTGGCTGGCCGAGCAATCCGGTGGCGCTCCCCTCAAACTGAGCACCAAAATGCAGTCGATCACAAAGACGGCGACTATTACTACTAACCCTCCTTCACTCACGATCGCTACATCTACCACGTTGACAAGCTGTCTGCCCGCGGCGTCGATCGATGCATTCGACATGGCGGCTTTGAATGAGGCATTGTCACGATGCCAGCCAACCAGTCCAGTGACTTCATGATACTATGTACTTAGTATTCGAGGTGGATATTTCCACCATCATGGACGTCCAAGTAGTGTATACTTTCTAATACATTGTGCTAGCTATACCCTTCTCCTTAGTGGCTTATCAGGTCTCCCACACCGTATCATCCGGGCTGGACAGCCTTCCCATGATCCTTGACTGTCAACGACCACGACGACTCCCACAACGTTGCCGGCCCATTAAACGTTCTAATACTGCCAAAAACCATATCTGAGTAGCCTCTGACCCGCCTCGTGTTCCACCTCGTTCTGTTACCTTTCGGCCTAGTTACGTCGTATCCACGTCGTGCATCCCGCATTTCCATCCACACCGATTCCGTGACAACATCGCAAGCCTCGTTCTAGCCAATACCTTTACCACCATCTTTTCATCGCAGTCGCCCATGTCGTCCACCAAGAGTCCTAACCCATACAACGGTGCTCCGCCAAAGTGAGTTTTCTCGCCAAATCGGATCTGATTCTCCTCTTTATTATTTTCGACTTGCGGTCGCCATGTCGTCTTGTGTCCCGTTCCGTGTCTTCCATGACGATCTGACGCTGCTGATGAGACAGGTACCTCAACGATTTTAGCAAAGCGCTCGCGAGCGAAGTGCGTATTCTCCTGGCAGAGGTGGGCAAGCTGCGAGATGAACGCCGGCAACTTCAATTGTGTGTCCCCTTGCCACTCTCGTCTTCCTTTTTTCATTCATGCCCATTTTTCCTTTTACTTCGCCGTTCTATCCACCGGACGCGTTGGCAACGTTTTCACGCCCCGGACCTTGTGGACGTCTGAAATCCACGCGCAAATGGAAAAAAAATGGAACAGCGAGATTGCCGAACTGATGGCTGTCAAGTCAAAGCATGGTGCGGGAGGCGAGTACTCGCCCAACTGGGTACCCACGGTGAGTTTTTTCCACTCTCCCGTCTTTGCCGTATTGGCCGATCACATGCGTTCTCTCCCCCTTCCATTCTCACGCACGCCGGATGATCCCTGTACACTATACGTGTGCTGTTTAGCCGCAAGAACCGCCAGCACCACCTCCTGCGGCGACGACCCCTCCGCCGATGGACGACGGGATTCCCGTCCAAGCCCGCCCCGCATGGAAAGTCGTCCATAAATCGACGCGGCGGGAGAGAGTCCCTAAAAGCCTGCCTGCGCCGATGCCCGCACCCATGCCGGCGATCGAAGCGCCCAAACCAAGTATGCCCGCCTGGGCACAATGGCGACGTATGTGTCCCGCTTGGTCACTGAGATATACTGAATCGGTATACAGCGAATCCGGCGATAATGCCGGCGCCTGTGGCGCCTGTACCGGTATCCCCACGGCCAATGACACCCGCTGCGCGTGCGGGACTGTTTGGTGAGTTGCCTCGTGTGGGCGTCTTTTTCCGCGTGCTGTTCGCGCTGATCGTCCGTCTCCCCCTTTCCCCTTTTTGGGCATCGTGATATTAGGACCACCAACGCCGCCTCCCAAATGAGTGCATGTACAGACGTTGGCGTCACGTACGCTCCCTCCTTGTTTATATTATTCTGACCCGATGGACTGGAGGGCTGCCTCGCGCTCTACCCTCTTTCACGCCGATCTGATCTGATCCCGTCTTCACTGTCCTTTTTTTCTCTCTCATCATTAACTACCATGTCCATCTTCGGCCCCAATATCCGTATCCATATCCCATCTCTTTCTTGGTACCGTTGTATTTTTCAATAGTGGGGTTCCTGCTCCGTCATGTGTTACATCTCTTGTCGTCGCTTGTAAATACGAATGCGAATGGCTTTTACCGGTTTGTTGGATCTTATCTGTTATGCAGCCGAGGTCGTATCCGAGTGCAAATGATCTGCACAGGGTTTTTGAGCCAACGCCGCCGTGGACTAGAGACAGCGGGGCGAAACTCCGTTGTAGGAAACCATACATCAAACAAGTATGTGCTGCGGACCGAGTTTCGGTTCTGGTTGACAACGAGACATGATAGGCAGTGGGCTGCTCTCTACAGCAAAAGCCACTGGTACGACCTGCCGACATAGCGTCATGGGCACTGCAGCCATGGCCGGGTACGTATGTATGTCAAAAAGAAAGAAGCGTGGACGGACATCACTGCCTGCGCCACAAATCCACCCCGCTTCTGGGACCTGCGTACGTTTCTTCCTCCTGCACCCCGCCCCTGTTGTCTTGCCCAGGGTCAGCAAAGACGACCGCGCTAGCACCCGGCGCCGCATCTCCAGCGAATCCGAACGCCGTGTCGATCTCGCTTCCTCGTCTGCTGCCCCGGAGATCGCGCGCGTAAAGCTTGCGCAAAGACAAGATGATTCGGGGGACTAGCGTGTAGGGCGATACGGACTGCAACACCGCAAACAGGCATAACTTCCATCCGCCGGTGGGGGCTGTTCCCATATCGCCATTCAGCGCGCTGACGACCGCATAACCGAGGATGCTATTCAAGACATGTTCTCGTCAGTTTGCCGGTACTGATGGAAGGCGAGGGAGGTCGGGGAGGGATATGGACGTACGTGAGAAAGTAGACTATTCCTTCCCCCACGAGCCGGTTCGTATAGCGGTTCGGTCGAAGACTCGTCGTTTTGTACGTTTGACGCAGCACCTTGGCGAATATGATCACGACGAGCAAGCACATCCATGCCCCGAGCATGAGCTGCGCGCCATCCAGAAGGAATGTCTGGATCAAGGGCCCTGATTCTTCCGTGCAAAATGTGAAATCGAGTACTTGGATAGTATGCACTGACGAGAGGATCGGGGGGTATCTGGTTCAACGCTGCAAGGGGTAAATTGCTATATCTGCTCACCTGTGTAATCACTGCCGGTGGTCATGATAGCGCAAATCAAGAAGAGGGCGATTTCGATGGAGTACAATGTCAGGAGAGTGCAGATGATGATCCTCGAACAGTGGTATAATGCCCATACATGGATAATCATTGCCACTGCTTCCATGGATATCATTCAGGCCAACCGATTTAGGGAGTAAAATCTCACAATCAGCAGCACAAACGAAGACCATCTGGGCCCATTGATTGAGAATGAGAGATATTCCGCCTTTCATCAGAGTAAGAATAGGGAAAAAAATATGCTGGACACATTTGCTCACATCTATGATCGCCATCGGTTACTTAGAAAAAACATCGGCCAGGGAAGGAACATGAACGTGACGCACATCTAATAATCAACATATCCTGTTGATACTGAGGTATGGAGCCAGAAGAATCACCTTTGCAGGACCAGGTAGGAATGAACTTCCCCCTTTATTAAATTTTAGACCGGGTCAACTAGACGAGGACAGACTTTCGAACTTTGAGCTTACAAAGAGAGTCAATTCTAATGAACCAGTCAGAAATTCTTGTGTGCGTGTAAGGAGACATACGTCATTGAAAACAGCCCGAAATCCCGAGCCTAGAAGCCAACGACTAATTCAAATTTACAGTCGTAAAAACGACTGGAATACACACCAGAAGAAACAATGTAGAGACACGTGTCCAGGGCTTTTGCTGCAGCTATGTTAGAATGTATGTTAATCGACAAAGGTATTTGCTATCGCACCCAGATATATTCGATCTGTGCATGGCGCCGTCAGAAGTACGACATCTGTGTATAGTAAAACATGCATACCTCGTCGGATAAGGTGAGAACTGTCGATGTTGAGGTAACCAAAGGGGAGAATATACCTGATACAAAAAAACCATTTCACATACCATAGTCATATGCAACGGCAAAGACGACCACGACTGAAGAACAATTCAAAGGTGAAATCAGCGGGGAACAACAAGGTTGACAATAACTTTACGTGATACGTAGTTATTCATCCGAATACTTGTAATAGCTAGCTGCAGATCAGTAGTCATTATGCCGGTGATTCATTAACTTGATATGAGCCCGGGGGTTACTACAAGTCCGGTAAATGGCAAGCTCGTGCCGGAATGAGGTTGGGTATTATGAAAAAACGTTCGAGGCGCTGCACATACCTTATAATCCGAAACCAACAGCAAGGAGGCGACGCGGGTCCCGGCGCGTGAATGCAGTGTCGAACATCAGAAACCCAGGGGGGCAGTGAACGACTCAGAAATATCCCGTGTGGGTCGCAGGTTTCTATCAGTTGGCTAAGCCTGGTAAACAAATCCACTGCTTTGCTGAATTGACGTACAGGATTGAAACTTGAAAGACAAGTCCAACTTTCTATCACATATCACTCCTGGCACGGTAGACTCTCCACATTTTCATCTGTAACTCTTCCGCCCACAGACATGGAAGGGAAGTGAAGCTTGCGGCGCCTAAGTTATAGACAAATATCGTATACTAGGTTACGTAAACACTACATGTCCTCTCGTTCTCGAACAACAGCTAGGAAGGAGCCTGCCTCCTGCGATCGTATGCATGGTAATGGGCAAGCCGTATCATTCAACTGAAAAGGTAGGCGCCAGTAAAGACACCCTGGACGCCATAAAAACTTCGCAGTCCTTGTCAATTTTCCTTTCCTACATGCTGCCGATTCTCACGACGTCCGCCAGACAACGATCAACATCCCACAGGTGATGGAATATCACTTCGACCTGTCCAGTCGCATCTAGAAACCGATGCTACCATCCAGCGGAGACTATGCTATCCAGATATCCGCCGGCCGATACAAGACTTCCTTTACAAAGCCACCTTCAACGGCTGCCTTTGTATAGACAACTTCTGGCCAATTCTGAAATTAGCGCCGCTGCCCGGACTTCGGAAATACCCAGACCTTCACAAAATGTGGCATCTCCTACGACGACGGTGCTGGCCAGACTTTCACCTGGGGTACATTTTATAACTTAGGCTGGGATTGCATCCAACCGAAATGTAGGCCAAACTGACGAACATGCTTATGCATCTGAAGCAGTGCGTCCCTCGCCTACGACGCTGAACCAGCACTGTATTTTTGCCTTGTTCGGAGGTAACGCGCACACGCCTGATTGACCATCACAATGCGAAGGCCGCGCTCCACGTCATTAAGTAAACCCGCCTGGTCATAGATTAAAGACTCGCCGCCTCTGGCGGAAAATGAAACACTGACTCGGGAGTTTTAGTGGCTATAACCCATCTAGGCCCCCTGTGTACAGGGGATGGCAGATGACGGACCCTACAGCCTCGTTTTTTTCAAAAAGAAAAAAAAGGAATGTGTTGCTTACTCTTCACAGTAAATTTTAGCCACTGGTACAGTTGCACTGCTGTGAGTGAAAGATTCTTCTTGTATGCAAAGACTTGACGCTATTTGCTGGAGGCTGATAGCGATGTCGTGGTAGTACAGCTACTACCAGTGCACAGATCTCAAATCCCAAAGAGGAAAACATGGACGTACGGAAATGGGAACGGGAATGAGCCTTCCAAGTCGTGGATGGCAATCGACGACCGAGAATGTCGTGTAGGGTGAAGGTTTCCAGTAGAGTCAAAGTTGATAACATTGTCCAAAACGTGGCTCAGCGTTGGCAATACTCGTGTTGTTGTCCTCATGATCATATTTTGGACAATATTCTCACTAGACTTGCATTTTGTACGTTTCGTATTGTTAACGACGTCGTACCAAGCGACCGAGCAACACGGTGCCCCGTGGCATGTGGATCAGGTCTGGAGCGCGCTGAGGACGTGCCAACACGGCCACTTTTCGGCTTTTGCTTCCTTATGGCACGTGCACCATTATCTGATCATGTCTCGCACTGACCAGCATGTTGCACCCCAGCCTGTCCACGTTGTGTACTGTGGGAGTGCGTAGGCCCTTCGTGTGCGCATCCCCACTTAACTCATTCCTCTCAACCTAGTTTGCACATTTCCGCCAGAGTGTTGCGAGTTTGGTCCGTGTCTGACAAGGTGCAAGACATGGTTGCTTGCGACCCATCCAGAGCTCTATGAAAAGTACTATTTCAAGAGTGAGTCGTTTCCATATCGATGCCATCGATCTTCAAGTGGACGATCGTACACCGGATCTCGTCAGAGACACTTGGAACGCTTGACGCCAAAGAAAGGCCCAAGGCGCTAGTCAAGTTGAAAACGAATGCCGCTCAAAGCAAAGCGAAAGCAAAGGCCCAGGCAGAGGCCGCTCTGAAGAAAAAGATGGTTTGTGCATGCGTTTTCCATGCACGTTGACCTCTGCCTGATATACCGCCAGGCATCCAAAATCGTGATCAAACGTGTCGAGCGAAACAAGGGCAAAACTGTCACGATCATCCATGGCCTCAAAGCGTTTGGTGTGTGGATCACGTTCTGCGTTGGAGATGGCGCTCATGCGTGCGATAGACATCGACTTGAAAAAGGCAGCCAAGTACCTTGCCAAGGAACTTGCCGCAGGTGCATGGGTTCCAAAGAACATACGAGAACAAGACAAGGACGAGCTCTTCGTTCAAGGGGATGTGTGGAGGCCGATTCTGAAATTGATCAAGAGCGACGAGGGCGAGCTCCAGGGAATCCCTATCGCAAACGTCCGCGTCGTGAACGACAACGAAAAGGTCGTGATCCAGCGCAATATCGAGCTCAGCACGCAATCGCCCGTGACGGTCATCAAAGGTCTAGAGGCGTTTGGTAAGTTCCATATGGACAAGTGTATATCTGTGACAATGAAGGGCACGGCTGATGTGCCGCGCGTGTGACAGACATTCCGATGAAGAAGGCGACCAAGTTCCTCGCGTATAAGTTGGCGGCGGAGGCATGGGTCCCAAAGAATGTGCGAGGAAAAAAGAAGATTGTTGTCCGAACAGACTTGTCCGAGAAGATCCTAGAGTTGATCGTGAGCAGTAATACGGTGTTCAAGAGAATTCCTGCAGGGAGAGTCAAGATAGCAGGAAACAAGAAAAAGAGAATGGAATAACCAAAGAACCATGATTTGTACTATGCATTCTCATGTAACTTTTTGAATATATACACTGAGGGAAGTAAAATCACACATTATCAGTGACAGTGGTGCTGATCATGCCAAAATCAATGTCACTGTCACTGATTTTGTAGTCACATCTTTTCAGTGACAGGTGCATGATGCTTCATAGATTTCAGTGCCCACCATGCCATTGCTGATTTTCAGCCCCTCAAAATGCTTTAGATATTGGGAAATTGGTGAGGAGAAGATATTCCTATATGATCACCAGAGAGGGTAGATAAGGGTAGATAATCTCTTGTAAAGCAATTATAAGGGATTACTGTATCTACAGTACATACCTCTCTGGTGATCATATAGGAATATCTTCTTCTCACCAACTTCCTGATGGAAGATCAACCTTTGTATTATTGGATCATGGGAATCTACCCTTGACAGATCTCTACCACCTTAATCATGATACTAATCAATCTTCATCTTACTATTCTCCTTGCCTGTGTTGAGGTGCACTACACCACACTGTACTCACATCCAACATCACATGGCACATGTCCAGTATGCAGTCATCCAGCATGCCATCCTAGATTAAAAGTACAAAAAATTGTTGAGAATGTAGTTTGACATTTGTACCAACAATCGTTGAATGTGGACGAAAGACACATTAACAACGATCACCTGACTATATCTTAGTCAGAGATCACCTGATCACATAGTGTGACAGAGAACGTTACATATGACATCACGTGTCATAGAACGTTATAGAATGTTGTAGAACATTCTACATGATTATGTAAATAATCATGAAGTGGTACAACTTTCATTCAACACTGTCATGTGATTAGAGATCTTTATGCTATTGGATAGAACAATGAGCTTCTTACGCTATTGGCTAGAATCTCATAGAATGGACCAAATAGCACCATACGATACAAGTACTATATAAGACGGACTCTTCAGACCGTATATAGTAATGACTCAGATATCACTCTTGTACTCGTACCACGAGCACAACTCAACAAGACTTCTCTTGTTCATCGTCGTTCATCCCTTTAACAAGGAGACTCTGAGATTGGTTGTCTGTGACACCATCATACTATCCTAGTGAGTGATCCCACTAGAGAGCTTCCCTCCTCTATGCCCCTTCGCTGTGCTGCTGCTTCGGGTGTTGATAGTCCTCTATCTATCACCTCGAAAAAAATAGCACAGGTGACCTGCATAAAGAAAAAAGTGGGGCAGGATGTGTTAGTGCCAATGCAATTGTAGGATGTGTCAGCTGTGGGTTTGCACAAGTGATGTTGTCTACAACCACAGACATGGTAATGATGACTTGACCTAACCACACACGTGTTCTGATATGACACCTCCAAGGTCTTGATCATTACATATACATTGCATGGAGTAATTATAATTACAACTGCCAAACCAATTTCTGAAAAATATAATCATGGGAGAACTTAGATAGACCTGTGAGGATGCTCCAGTTGAATTTTTTTAAGAAAATGGTGTTGAACAAGTACACAGATATATTTAGATATGTAGTGTAGTTAGTAGTTCACATGGACTCCAGTCCTCCGGTATTTAAGTCCGGTCCGGTCCGGACTTTAATCATACGAGACTTTAACTCATACCTCCAAGTGTGACATTAAGAGTCCTAACTACTAAGGTTAGTCCGGAGTCTTTCTGCATTACTAAATGTGCACACTCGCAACAGGTTATGAGCCCCAAGTGGGTTAAAGCGCGCAGTTCACTCCGCCCTACCTGCTCTGGACACCCTACCTGACTCTGCGCGATGCAGACTCGTTTCTGCTCCCAGAGATATGGACTCCAGTTGTCCTACATATATGACTGTTCACACCTGGCTCTGAGCGATGTGGATTAATTTCCGCTCCCAGAGATCAGTCTAGAGCTGTCCTGTGCAGTTTACTCCACCAGACACAAGTGATGCGGATTGATTTCTGCTCCTTGTAAATGCTCGCAGTGCTGAGGGCAGGGGGAGACTATGTCACTCCAGGTCCAGAGGCTCTGGATGTCCAGCAATGCGGTGTTAAGCTGCTCCTATCCGTGTATCCGGAAAGTTCCCATGCTGACGTCTATTCATAAGGTCCGCTCCCATGCCATGACTTCTATTCTCAAGGACATGCCAAAGCTTAACGGCTCCAATTATAAACTCTGGGAAA
The DNA here is from genome assembly GCA_038090395.1 of Boletales sp. KT-2023a. Taxonomy (NCBI): domain Eukaryota; kingdom Fungi; phylum Basidiomycota; class Agaricomycetes; order Boletales; species Boletales sp. KT-2023a. The sequence continues at coordinate 4,080 of JBBPMP010000153.1, read as the reverse complement.
GCAATATGATCGCTTATCTCCGGTCCGCAGGGATCTACGCTAAGATCTACTGGACCAGACCCACTGTCCCAGTCGCTACAGCCGCCGTCAAAGCTAGTGATGGCAGCATCACAACTCCGGCATATAATCCGTCCAAAGCAGAGATAGAGAAGGCACAAACCCGGCTTGACTCCTGGGAAGATGATGACGACAGAGCATCCAGAGCAATCGCACTTACAACAGGACTCCTCAAGTCCGTCTCTGATGGGAAACCCCCTATACACTGCTTAAGGGGGAGAAACCTTCGATTTCTCATCTCTGCGTCTTCGGATGCGGCGCGTACGTACACATACCAGCGGAATGCCGTAATGGCAAACTGCAACCAAAATCGCAGTTAATGATCTACTTAGGGGTTGCACCCGGTAGTGAAATAAACTTTGTGTTTATGCGGCCCAACAACTCTGCCGTGACTGCCGCACATGCGATTTTCAATGAGGACTTGTTTCCTCGATGCTCCCGTTCTGTCCCTCATCGTCTGCACAATGGTCCCCATGTACCATCCCACAAACATGATGAGGAGGCTTCGTCCTCCGACTCTTCCTCTTCCTCCAATGAGTCTAATGCGGTTAAGTCCACTCCTCGACGGATTTCCCCTTCTTCTTCCGAAGAGTCTGATGTGGCATCGTCCACTCCTCAAGGAAGCTCTTCTTCACCCTCCAAATCGTCCGACTCATCATCCAACGAGTCCGTACCTTTGCACACACTGTCCCCAGTACAAGCCCGTACGCCTTCACCAGCTCCAGCACCTACTCCTGTGACCCCACCCTCTCATCGCCCACCTCCAATTGGACCCCCACCTGTTAGGTGTAAAGAGAGTGTAGATAGCGCAGACTAACGCTTTACACTACTCTCTTGGGTGTGCAGTACAACGATAGGGGTAATGACAGTATGAGACTTACTGTCTAGCAGAATACTTGAGTAGAGTATTGGACTATATTGATAGTCAGGTTGAATGAGAAAAAATAGAAGATGTGAAAGGAACTTGATTTCTAAGTCTTTACAGTATGAGTACAAAAGACTTTGTATTTATACAGTTATTGAATATGATATATGTCACTCATTCTTGATGAATGATCCTAAGTCTTCCTAAGGATTTAGACTTAGAATAGTAAGATAGTTCGGATATAGAAAGATCTAGTCACTAAGACTCAGACTTCTTGATCCGACTGACTCTTACACAGGTAAAATGATCCTTAACCTTTCCGAAGGTTTCCGGAATAATTCCGGAATATTCCGGAACTTGTTCCGGATGGTTCCGGATGGTTCCGGAAGTGTTCCGGAAGTGTTCCGGAGGTTCCGAAATATTTTTCGGAATTTTCTAGAATTTATTTAGAGTAAAAACATCGATTTACAATGTTTTTACTAATGTTCTCAATCTGCTTTAGGGCAGGTTAAGTAGAACATGATTATATATGCTAATATATACTTTATTAGCATTATTCATTCATGTGTTATCATTTTATTTCGTCAAGGTGATCTGAACGGGTCCACTGGGCACCTTTACGCCCTGGCAACATTTACGGAGAGCGGCACAATCCGCTTGAGCAACTATGCGATGTGGAAGACTGCTCATGCTGGCGGGATCTCACAAAACCAACTCCGGGACCCTCATGCGCTCCAGATACCGCAACGGATTCACCAACTGTCCCTGGTGGACTCCCCCCGTCCCCCTCTCCTTTGGAAGAGGACGTTGACCGTCTCACACGGGAAGGGGGAGATGCTTTGGTTTCATACCTTTGCAGTCGTGCTATTCCGCATGACTCCGCTTTCAGCGCAACTCCGAACTTGCGGGAATGGACATTCCACGATATCCAGAAGCTCCCTGAGCAGGAGCAGAAGGAATGGCTTCATGCCTGTGAAGACCAATTACAAATGCTCAAAGACCAGAACGTCTATAAAATATGTCCACGCCCACAACACTGCAAGGTGATTAAAAACTGCTGGGTCTTCGATGTTAAATCGGATGGTCATAAAAGAGCCCGCCTAGTTGCCAAAGGCTTCTCACAGGTGGAAGGCTTAGACTTTGACCAAGTCTTCTCCCCAGTTGTATGATTCAAGACAGTCCACTGCATGTTTGTGTTAGCCGCACTGGAAAACTGGTATATCTCTGGTCTCGACGTCCGCTCCGCGTACCTATACGGTAAACTGGATGAGGAAATTTATATGGAGTTTCCTGAAGAGTTTATGCCACCCGAACACAAAGGCAAAGTCCTCCACCTACTGTGCGCACTTTAGGACTCAAGCAAGCCAGCCTAGCCTGGTGGAAAGCGCTTGACAAGTCCATGGCGGACCTCGGCTTCCAACGTCTAAAGACGGACACCGGACTTTTTATATATCGCAGAGGAAACGACTTAGTACTCACGATTGTCTATGTAGATGATGCCCTTTTCTGCGGACCAAACAAAAACCTAGTAGACAAGGTTAAGTCTGCTTTTATGAAGAAATGGGATTGTCGCGATCTCGGAAAAGTCCGTGAATTTCTTTGTATGAACATCCGTCGAGAAGGTCAGACCATCAAAATCGACTAAAAGGACTACCTCGACAAGGTGCTAGAGCGATGCGGCATGTCCAACACCAAATCCGCACCTACCCCACTTCCACAGGGCTATTACCTAGTGAAGAGCGAAACCCTGGTCCAACATGAATTACGGACGTGTTTTTAGACCGTGATCGGATTGCTGCTGTATCTTATGATCGGCACCCGTCCAGACATTGCTTACGCCATTACCCAACTGGCCCGCATGTCCGCCAATCCGTCCCTGGAGCACCTTGACAGGGCTCTGTACATCTGCCGCTATCTTGTTGGCACCCGCGATTATGCACTGGTTTATTCCGGAGCTAGCGGAAAAGGCATTCTTGCCAACATGGACTCCGATTGGGTGCAGGACGTTAACACTGTGCATTCCCAAACCGGCTTTTACCTCAAAATGGCCGATGGTGTGTTCTTGTGGAACTCACATTTACAAAAGACCACAGCTGTCTCCTCCACTGAAGTGGAGTACATGGCACTCAGTGACTGTTCCCACCAATGCGTGTGGATCCACAAGATGATGGGCAAACTGGGCTACAAGCTCAAACCGATTCCCATTTGTGGAGACAATCAGGGTAGTTTATTCATCGCACAAAATCCTGTGACCGAAAAGCGCAACAAACATATCCGCATTAAGTATCACTTTATCTGTGATGTGGTAATGGTTCATAAGCTGATCGAACTATACTATATCCCCGGAACTGACAATCCGGCGGATATGTTCACCAAGAACCTTGGACAAGTCAAGTTCGAGCAGTTCCGTTCACAGCTCGGTCTGGAGTTTATCTCCTGAGATGCGGATTAGCTTCTGCTCCAAACGTTCTCTCTTCCGGAGATGCGGATTAATTTCCGCTCCCAAACTCTTCATTCTGGAGATGCGGATTAATTTCCGCTCCTAGAACTTTCACCCCAGAGATGCGGATTCTTTTCCGCTCCCTACAAAAGTACTTCCAGTACCTCTGATTATGCTAACACATACTCCGTATGCTAAGCAAGGGGGAGTGTTGAACAAGTACATGGATATATTTAGATATGTAGTGTAGTTAGTAGTTCACACGGACTCCGGTCCTCCGGTATTTAAGTCCGGTCCGGTCTGGACTTTAATCATATGAGACTTTAACTCATACCTCCAAGTGTGACATTAAGAGTCCTAACTACTAAGGTTAGTCCAGAGTCTTTCCACATTACTAAATGCGTGCACTCGCAACAAATGGAGGTTAGAATAAGTGTTACGATTCCCTCATTTCTTTCTTTGTCATACTCTGACCGGCATCACCCGGTTCCTTCACCTTCTCTAGAGTGTTCTAGAATGTACAACACGTTCGTCACACGCCATTGTTATCGTCGTTTCTTGTCTTTCATTTCCGTCGCCTCATGTTCTTCTTTATCTCCACCATGAGGCGGTTCTTATCTTTCTCATCTCCGTTTTAACCTTATCCAAGAGTACTACTTAAGCCCTGTCGTACATTGATGTACCTTAGCTTAGTTCTGCTCAATCTACCTTGACTTCC
>JBBPMP010000152.1:0-47351 GCA_038090395.1 Boletales sp. KT-2023a | reverse complement strand
AGAGACTCAGAAATCAAGTTCCTTTCACATCTTCTACTCTCTCATTCAACCCGACTATCAATATAGTTGAATACTCTACTCAAGCATTCTGCTAGACAGTAAGTCTCATACTGTCATTACCCCTATCGTTGTACTGCGCACCCAAGAGAGTAGTGTAAAGCGTTAGCCTGCGCTATCTACACTCTCTTTAGACGTATGTTTCTGTAACGCCTTGTTGACCTTTGTTCCATTCCAGAGAAATTGATTGTGTCGATTTTGAAATGATTTGCTGACTGGAAAATTATGAACAAAAATAAAGTATCTGTGATATAAACTGAGCTCAGAAGACGATGGATGAAGAAATTGGAGAAAACTAATGATGATAGGACGCAGTGCTCCCAAATAAAAGAGTAGTGGTTTTGAGACCGAAGGAGGTATTATCCAAAGGGATTGGTAAATATCTTTGTCATTTTGTTTTGCTTTAGGATTTCCTAAAGCAAGCATACCTTCGAAAAGAAAAAGATTTCTGGGTGAGCTGTTGGTCGGGTTGATGTCATATTGAAGGTTTGCTATTTGAAAGTCACGGAGAGGAATGCCAATCGTTTGAACCAGAGCAGCGCAGAGCGAGACTTGAATATTTTGATCCAAAGAAAGCCAGTCATGTATAGCAGAAGGATCAAGCAAAGTTGTCCTCCTTGATAAAGGCTTTCCTTCAGATGGTCCAAACTGAATGAGTGACTCTTCGATGGTAGCAAGAAGTTGGTCAAATAATGCTAAGTTGAGATCTTGTCGAAATATTGATTTTCGACTCATAAGATCATCCTGTAAAATAGATGGATTGAAGCCAGTATAGAGCTCTTGGCACTCCTTGGGTAGAGCTGAAAGAATAAAGGTCTGACATGCAGATATAGTATCTTGGGCAGCAGATTTTAAACTTCGAAAAGGAATATCAACGGTTGATCCATCTCCGACATGGACTGCAATATGATCTCCTTCCTTGGAACATATAAATTTAGACTCTTTGGATTCTGTTCTGGCGACCGGTGCAGCAATCTTCCAAATGGATTTCATTCTAGTATATGGAGTTGAGTACTCGGTTGCGAAAGGCTGTACCCAAATGGTATTATCAAGAAGATATCTGTAAATTTATCACGATATTAGTCATTTTCATATGAGATATAGAATTATACCACATACTTCAATAGAACATTTCCAGACTTGCTTTGTACTTGATTGTTCTGAGTTAACTCTTGCTTGTCACCCTTGATCAAGTCTTCCAAAGTGTCTGGACATGACAATGATATAGTGGAGCATCAGATCGTTGAGATAAGGTATAACTTACTGGATTCCTCTTCATTTTCTTCTACATCTATTCGAATCTCATCTTCAACTTCATCCAGGTCTTCTGCTTCTTCTGGCTCGACAAGTTCTACAGTGAGATGATTCTGACTTGAGGCTTGAGATTCCTTTGACCATGAGGACACCATTGACTCTTCAAGACCAATCCCTCCCCAATGAGCCGTATTATATGGTATAAAGTTTGGTAAACTGTGGTTTTGTAAACGCGCCTCCTGAAATAGAGTGACAAAAAATGTGTGTTGTAATGCGGCACAGTCACGGGTGATTGTATTTGCTAGCTGAAATTGCCCATTTGGAAGTAACGAACCAATACACAAGCCAAAATCTGTAGGGCATGCCAATTTTGCCTCTCCTGAGACGACGTTGTGATGAACGAGTAAAACGAGTAGTTTATGCAGGATGGGCAAAATATCGAGTGGAGTGGGATGTGTGGGGGACATGAGTGACCTATACAACAAGGAGAGCATGGCCAGTTGGTCGCTAGTGAGTTCTTGCAGCAGGTTGTCGAGAGATCCCAATCCAAGTGCACTTGAACCTTTTCTTCGACCTTTCTTTAACCTCAGATGTGCTAACCATAAGAGGAGAGCAATTGTTCGTTGTATTGGACGAGCATAGCGGAGATATGTGAGTTCATCCAGACGACGAAATTTAGCTTTTGAGCTAGGTAGAAAATCAATAATAAGAAAGATAACAAAGTTGATCACGTACCCCAGGGTTAAACTGGTTCTAACATCAGTGCTAAGAGAGAATGCATATCGATTACCATCCAAAAGATAACCTGGAATGATCCAGCAAAGGGTGCATAGAGCTCGATAGAATGGTTGATCTTCTGTTGTGATAGACTTGTATTGCCTTCGAAGGGGAGAATTGGTGATTTGTAGCAGAAATGAAAGTGGGCATCCAGATGATTGCGAGAAATGGGACCATCCTAACTCCTGCAGAAAATCGGCAAAGAGAGTTGAAGTGCAAGAGAGCACCTCATCCTTGTTCCTTGAGTTTCGTAAAGTAGTCAAAGTATGGCGAGCGAGAGTAGACTCCAATTCCTTAGCCACAGGCTTCCATCCCTCAGGAAGCAGAATAACTTGATGGATTGCATCTTCTTTTGAATCCACATGACGGTAAGGCTTCATCAAGTAGCGAAAAATGAATGATCGACAATCTGGAATAGGGATACCAGGATGTTTGGACGGTATAAATTTTTGTCCTCGTGTGCGTCCAGTATAGTGAGTCAAAAGACGGTGAGACATGTTGCCTGCACTCGTCTCCCTTGCGGTTGCCCAAAAGTTACAATCGGTTTCAGGACATTTGTGTGAGGGATAGACTGGCAAGCCTGCTATGGGTTGAGAAACTTCCGTTGGGAGAGGAAAGGTTGAATCGGGGGATATGAGATGAGACGTAAAGACATGAGATTGGATTATGGAATGGTTGGCATGTATGGAACAGAAAGAAGGGTGTTTTCTAGTTTGGGAGAGATGTTGAATGAAGTCTTGGGGACGAACAAAGCTGCCACACTGGCGACAGAGCAAGCCAAGATGGGAATAGTCGATTCCTAAATATTCTAGTATGCAGCATTTGGAGGTTTGGGAATATGGGAAATTTCCAGCTTTAGAGACGTGGTAGGACTGGGAACATTCCATCAGGCCTTTTGCTATCACTGTGACACCAGAAAGTACATTTGTAGGCTGGTGAGTTGTCGAAGGTTTTTCTAAAAAAACATGTGTTTAAGTTTGAAAGGTTGTATCGTCCATTTCTTTAAAAAAAATACCTGGAGATAAGTTGGATATCCTGTCAGGTAAAATTGACGTTTTTGGTACCTTCTGAGCTGAAGAAGGATGGGGTGATTGCATGGAGTCGGAGCGATGGCGTTTGGTCATGCTGAACCAAAAGGTAAGTACTAGGCGGGGAAAAATATTAAGCGAACCCTGCATCGGCCAGTTGCTGTCAAAGTTATACCCTTTAAGAATCTTGATACGTAGTCACAGATGGTGATTAGTAGTGATCATACACTTGAGATGAAATGAAATGATCTGCCAGCGAAGGTTTGAACTATGATCTACGTTAATCACTTAATACACATGCCCTAGAAACATTGAAATCAACCTTAAAACCAGCCATTGATAGAAGAAGGCTTTTCACACAATCCTAACCAACTTAGTAGTTGAGCATTCATGGTACTGATATCAAGATCTAGGGAGGCGAAGCAACTCGGACATTAACATAGCTGCCCGAGTGTTGGCACTTCCAAATTTGGATGTCAGAATCAACCTTCGATTCTCCCTTCCCAATTTGGACAAAAATGAAAATGTAGTACAACCCCCATTCCATATACCACTAAGTCATCCAACAGCTACAGAATGACAGACTATGAGGCCCTAATTCAGATATAAGAAGAGTGACACTGCATGATGAAGGGCCAAAGGCACGCTACCAATTCTAAGTGCAATGAGTGACAAGACTGAGTTTCTCGTGGGTAAATCAGTGCTCTGGGATTCAGAGGTGCGCGTGGACACGTACCACATACAGGTCAAGCACCTGGGTCCCACTGAGACTGGATGCTCCATCCACCTTTCTGAAGCCATTTTCTAAAGGCGGCACAAGAGGGCCAGGTGTTGCATTTGACGCGGGCGCTACAGACATTGGCAACACCAAACATGGGTCTGTTGGGGGAATGGAAGGAAACATGAGCATCGGTTCTAGGAGGATCAGGGCGTGTAGACATATGGGCAGAAGGCTGGCCAGCGTGTGTACCCTAGCACGGTGGCGTGTTCAGCGACGCAAGAGAAAAAGAAAAGAAAGGGCAGGGTGCATACCAGACAATGCAGCTGCAGGCCGAGTTTCCCATGCCGACAACGGTGTGACCACTCCATCGTAGCGACAGGAAGGCGTGTAGATAGGCGGCAGTGTCCATAACGGCTAGAGAGGCACAGGGTAGATAAATAGCGAGGGTGGAGGGGATAGATACTGACCGCAGGACCCATCGTTGTGCCGACGAAGAGCTCGGTGGAGAGGCCAGTTGAGAAAGACCCCAGCGCCAAAGACAGTGGGGAGTGGACTGAGTGACGTGGCTCTGCTCCAGATCCTTTGCCGGAAACCGGAGTTTGAAAGTATACCAAAACAGTAAATGCTTTCTCCTAAACGAGACTATTCACCGACCTAAGCTGACAATCACCTTTGTCCTCGGGCAAACATTTTGTTCAGCACCTCTCTAGCCTAGGCCCTGTCCATTGTCGCAAGTTGTATACTTCATCATGGAGAGCGCACTGCAGTGCCTGTGAGGCCGTGACCATTAGCAAAACTCGGTATCGGGGATCGCGGACCGCAAGTTCAGACTCGTTGAGCCAAACATGGTCAGCATGGGCAGGGAGTCTTTGGACGGAGATAGCCATATGCCTGTACAGTATGAGTACACCTAGAAACAAAGCTACTCTGAGAGCATGACGACATCGTCGCGTTGACCGGGATAACCGACCTGTCATGCAGACGCTCTTGAAGGTCTTCGACTCGGTTAACGATCGTGGCGCCAACAGCAAGCGCGATATGATTATTATCGGATTTACGGACACGGCGGATGGCAGACACGTGAGCTCGTTCAAAGACGTGTTGGGCAGTGTCTAAAGCAAGTCGTGAATGGTGGATATCTTGTGATGGCACGAGGTTGGACCAACCAGAGATACCCTTTTCTGTGATTGGGAACTCGAGTGCATGATAACCTGTTCTTCCTCAATTTCCTGTGTGCGAGCCCAATCGGTCTCCTCGAAAAACTCCTTGTTCATCTGACTTTCGCCCTTTTTGTATTCCAGCGGACTGTCCAACAACACGACGTGGATTTTGTATGCGACGATGCATGATTCCTCGATGCCGAACCACCAGGTATCTTCTCCGCTCGCGCGTAATGCTTTATATCGACCAATTTATGCCTGTTTTCGTCAGTTGCGACAGTCCGGACAGCTTGACGACACACGAGATCAGACCAACGGGCAACGGGCTTGGTTCCGATCGACGTTTTGATAAGGGAGAGCATTTTCTCGTCGGATGACATGTTATTTGGAAAAGTGATTTAAAAAAATTATCTCCAGTGATTTTCCGATAGCCTTGTTATAGGGCGAGACGATCACAATGGGATGAATGTCACGTTCGAGCTGAGCAAGCGATTGCACGAGGATCTTGCTGGCTGGTGGGGCATCAGACCGACTAGGCAAAGAAGGCAAATGGACGGACACCTAGGATGATCACACTTGTCGTTCTGTCACCGCATTCTTCGCCCCAGGCCCGACTCAGTTCGATCATATTCTTGGCGGCAGGGTGAGCAACGTCCTTCTCGCGTAGGATCGCGTTACCGCCGTTTGTCAGTCTTTGGAGCATAAAAACTTTCGTGAAATGAACGCATGAAGAGACAAACGTACAAAGTGCCACCCATCGGATCGAGGATCATCTTCAGCATAGCTTTAGGTGCCAAAACATATATAAATAACGTCGGCGATGGTCTAGAAGCGCAAGGTGAACATGACATGAAAGTCAATATAGCTCCTGATCAAACTCTTGCCGCTGCAATATTCGAAATCTGTGCTTTTCTGCCAGATTGCTTGTCCGGCGCAGTGTCTGGTGAGCAAGACGAGGTTGATCAGAAAAAAAAAAAGAGATGAAATCAGTCTCGTACTCATAACAAAGACTGGCGTTTGTCTTGCTTGCATCTTCGCTCAGCCGACGTGTGACGTTGCGTCACTGCTGGCCTACTATAACCCAACTACAGCACCATCCGACGCTGTTACACAGGAAAAGGTGTAGTGATTGTGTTTTGCCACCGACTTCATGATCTGACCTGTTTTGCAAGGAACATTTTATAAACCTGTACATGTCGAAAACGTGCACCTTTACTGCAACCTTGGACTCATGCGAAATGGCCAGCTCGGCTATGTAAGGCACGCAAAAATTGAGAAGCGGGACTGGTGACGTCGCAGAGAGTTGTGTGCGATCAGCGTGATGAGCGCAAGCGGTCAGAGGGCAACGTACGAAGTGGCCGGCGATGAACGGCGTCCATTTGGACTTGTTCTAGTGCAGGCGCGTAAAATTGTGGCCCTGTCTTCTTGTGCGGGCGTGAGGTTACTGTTAGATTACATCGCACGACATGCTCACTCCTACTCCCACTCCCTCCACACATCTGTTCAAGGAAGCAGATGCGATTGTTCGAGTGAGCATTTCGATCCGATGCGACACACCATCGGCGTACCATGTCCTCCCTCAGCGCTTCATCGCCTCCGCGCGCTTGCGGTACACGACGAACGCAAGCACGCTCAAGATGAGCATCGACACAAACACGAACCAGAACGGCGTCAGCGAACCGCTTGCCGTCCCGTCTGCGGGGAAAGGGAACCAGCTTGTTGAGCATGCGGACGACCACTTGTCGGGCAAGACGACGTTGTGCTGCGTCGCAGGTCAGTTTCATAAAAGCGATGAGCTGAGACGACGCGACGCACCTCCAATCGGTAAATGAATTCGGTCACCGGGACAGTATCTTCGGGATACCCAAACATGCGCAGGGTCTCAAACTCGGCGTCGTTGGTACCGTTCTTGAATTCCAGGCGGACGAAGTCGCGGAACTCTAGCGCGGGCCCTCGGAGGAGCTCGAATGATAATGCAGATGCATAGTTGGCTGTCCGTCATGGTCGTGAGCTCGGAAAGGACAACGGCACAGACATACGTACGAATCCCAAAGGGTGCACCGTCAACACCCTGTGCTTCCAGCATGTGGAAGAGATAAATGAATGGTTGGTAGCTGGTCTCGATGAGTAAAATCCGGAGCGGATCGTCATCGAAAGCAATACGCTCGAGGGCATTGATGATGGGACCGAGGATAGCTCTTCCGGCAACTGCAACGCATGTCATGTGCTATGACCGCATGAACACATGCTCTCGACCCACTGTTTCCAATACCTCCGATTTCCTAGTGGAAAAGACTGCATTTTCCTTGAAGTTAGCCCAACCACGCACCTGTTTGATCAGTGTCGGGGAGAGTCGGAAAGCAAAGCTCTGGTTGTAAATGAGTTGCATGTTGAGGTAATCATAGGCCTGTGCGCCACGTCGTCAGAAATGAAACGGCAAGCAAAACGAAACCATCTACGGACATTCCACTAGAATCACAGACATCCGTCAGTCCCCTCTCACATCAGGCAGCTCAAGTGCTCACCATTGCATCCAGCGTCGTTGGCCGACGAAACATATAGTCGTTGATCGACTCAAAGAAATGTTGCGCATCTTGGCAGCCTTTGAAAACTCCTTGGAAGCATACACCTCAGAAATGTGTTTCTTGAATGCCTATCGAGACACGTTTCGTTCATTAAGACCACCACGTGAAACGGTGAGGAAACATGCGGACCTTGTAGTCGGTCCATGGTTGGAGCACGTGATCGCCTCCATCAGCCATGTCGACGGGAACGTACTGATAACCTCCGAGCGGAGCCTCGACGGTAGATCCGTTGGCAAGTTCGATATGGTTACGCTTTATTGGAGGGAACATTCCCTGCAGCAGTGTGATGTTGGCATCAAAGATTGCCGCACCCTTGCCACCCAGTACCACTTGGTCCAACACAGGAGGAAGCTGTGGCACCCGGTGTGCAGGAGGTATCAGAGGAGTAGGACACAGATGCTATGGAGCTGGCATAAGATGAGAAAGGTGCCTGTGATATACACTTGAGATATATAGTATGTGATTTGGCAAGCATGCAATGTATTCTGTGGCATCGTCAATCCCCTACCAAATCAATGAGGTAGTAACAATGATGTTGTTGATGTTGTATCATACCATTGATGAAGCACTTCGATGGTTGACGAAAGTGAATTGCTATTCAAATAAAATAAAATAAAACATGTCTTCATCAATACAGCCCTAAGTGCGTTGATATCCAGCTCGTGTCTCCCCAACTAATAATCCACGCAGCGTGGCCCAGAACGATGACATCCACCACCCTGGCAGTTACGCTGGGAGCCAGCAAAATGCCAATCATCAACCCCGTGATCATGTGCCCACCTGCCAATGTGGGGACTGGCCACGCCTGCCCCATTCCCCACTCCTCCTCCCCCCCTGTCCCTGGCTGTAGGATGAAAATCTCACGAAACGAGCGTGGTATTACGCGTAGCGAACAAGTGAACACGTACAAGAAAGCAGAGAGACAGAGACAGGTGAGAAAGAGAGCACGCTCTAATCTCCGACATGGAGCGTCTGCAGGGTCGGTATCTCTATCGGGTACTGGAATCGCCTGGATTCACGTTCGCGGATCCGCTCTCGTGCATTGAGCCTGGAGAGGGGAGGGGAGTCAGTTGTCAGTTGTCGGTCCAAATGTGTGATCGGATGGACTGACACAGCAAGGAGTGAATTTGCATAGCCTGGGAAAGGTGTGAGAGACGCGCAAGACCGGAGAAAAGAATCGAGGGGGGACATACATCGGCTGAGCGTGACGGCTGGTGCGCCGACCCAGTAGTGGTCGCTTTGGGCGAGGTACTATGTGGTAGTGGTGGATCGATGATGGCATCAGCAAGGATGAAACGGGGAGCACGACATACCACCACGCCAACGGCAATCGATACCAGGCTAGACACCATGAGCCAGAGGGCTTTATTATGTTGTATGCTTGAGACGTACCACGTCAATGCACCCATGTTGATGAACACGACGACGAGATCACGAATGAAATTGGTTCGGCGGAGCTCGGACCTCCAGAGATACCAAAATATGGTACAGGTGATGATGATGTCGCAGATGGTGCTGACGAAGGCTGCGGTGGGAATGAGCTAAGCAGAGGGAGATCAACAAAATCGATCGTTTGCGTTAGATCGAGTCGCTTGCCGGCGTCGTGTAGAGGTACTTGATCGTCCTGTGCTTTGCACTTGTACACAAACTCTGTTAGGCTTGGCGAAGAGAAATGGGGAGTGCACAAACGTTTCCACAGAGGCGTCTGGATTGAGTTGTAGAGTCAATCAGCGAAACAACAAAGAATGATGGCATCCACACGCACATGTTCCAAGTCCTGAGAAATGTTGGTACAACGATGCACACAACTGTGACTACAACTTACCAAGTTGCAGGGCGGTAACAAGAAACTACACACGATTAGCGTACGAGCAAGTTTGAACGAAGGTTCGCCTACAGTGACCAGCGTGATGCTTCTCCGATAACCAGTTACTGACGAGCGTCAGATTACGTCTGCAGTGCAAAAGAAACACTTACTGATCCAGATGCGATGACAGTAAAAGCTGTACGAGAAAAACATTAGGTATGATTGACGAACATCTGGCACTAACCTTTGTACACAAAAGGTAATTAAGTACTGAAAGCTTCCCGATGAGCGTCAGAATTCGTGTGTCAACTGAAATCTCACATTTGCAGGCACTGCGACCTAAGGTGAGTTATCGTTGGTAAGGCTTTCACAGGGAACACGCTGCGGGGGAAAACTCACATAAGCACCCCTGAAAGTCAAGTGAAAACCAGGATCGGACAGAGATCTTTGAAGGACTACTTACCATGGTAGGTTTGTTGTACATGTCGTGCTGTGGCTGCGATGACACAGCACTAGCAGTGTCCAGTAGAATTGTGTACTCCCAATGAAATGAGAGATGTCGACGAAACTAGAAAATATAATTATTCCTACTGAAGCGTGACGACGCGAGAGAGACCGACAAAATGAAGAAAACCTGCGTGGTGGTACCATCAGCTTTCAGACGCGCGTGCACGTCGTTTTGCAAGACACACCAATGACTTGATAAGGACGGGATCGTGCGGAAAGAACCACACATAATAGGCCGATTGCGCTAGAGAGACACCGTACAGTCTGGACAACCATCAACATCGGAAGGTGAGATCGAAACGGTCATACATACAAACCCGAAATGACCAGTCCTGGGTGAAATGTCGACGTGTCGGTTTACAATGGGAACAAAAGAAAAAAAAAAAAAAGCACATACCGATCAGGCCTGGTGCCCATGCCGAGGTGACGAGGTTGTCAGACATGGCCAAGAGAGGGCCACTGGGCGGGCGACAAAGCAGATGGCCGTCGTCAGAGCGTCTCAAAAGGTGGCTTGTAGGCGTTGGCCGGCCTTTGCTACGTGTGACCGTGATAAACAAATGGGCTACTCGGTCTGTCACTTGAAGCGCCATTCAGTGCATGCATGTATGACGGCATCTAGAAGTTAATTGATCTGTTAACATACTGTTATACTAGATCTGGGTAAGTTTAAAGGGACCCCCTTGTTTCCCCTCACTTAAAAGGTTCAACAAGCAATTTTTGCTGAAAGCTTTGCATATCGTTTGCCAGGCATTGTCAGAACCAAGTTGGACAGTCTACTATACTTTTTTCTTCTTCTGGTTTGTAGTGGAATTGTAAGCGCTTACATATTACTGTAATATAGCACTTCATCTGCAAAACGACTGAAATGAAACAAGCGCTCGGTAGAACCTTCATGCCCTATGAGAATCCCTTATGATGAGATCTGTTCGCCTTATGTTTGTATATGACGAACCTAGGATTTATGCTCAGGTATGCTGTAATAGGACACATCGCTATTACATCGTTGATTACATAACTGTCGAATGTAATGTATGATCGCAACCTGATGGAAATGCAACATCGTCATTACAATGTATATACATTCCAGTGTGCGGATCGTGCGCAAAGTCTTTGGCTCATCACAACGTCGCATAACTCGTTCCAATTTGTAAGCAATATTACTACAACACATATGGAACTAGCATCTGTAAAAATGGGAAGTACTATGTAGTGCTACATAGTTCGTGTAGTAGCGGTAGTGGCTGTAGACTTCCCTCCCTTATGTAGTACAATGTAGTAAGCTACGAGTGTATTGCTTTACTATGTTGTACTATGTAGTAACAACTTATGTTAAAGGACAGTTTCATGATCACACTATGTAGTGCAATGTAGACAACATAAACCATATAAATATTTCTATAGAAATCACTTGACTACAGTAACAATGGGATCTACGTGTCACTACTTTCAGCCATCTGATAATCCTGAATAGCGTTCATGAACGTGTGGGTTGGAACAGCCTTTTCATCAGGATCGGTGTTCTCAACTGGGACACCGGCATGGATACTGGGCAGAAAACAAAAATTAGCTATGCTCTACTAGCATCACCAACAGGCCCCAGGCAGGGGGTGCACTTACCGCCCAGTGGCATAGACCTTCTAAAGGAGTTTCTTTGGCAGGTTAGACTGCAATCTGCCTGCCATCTTGCTGAAATCTTCAAAGGATATGAGATGGCGCTTGAAGACATCAGCATACTCATCCTCTTTGAAGGCGATCATCCTGCACAAGCCTGATGCCCATTCATTGATTGCACACTGTATCTGAACACAGCATCAATAAAGAAAGAATTCATATCCAGTCTACTGACCGCTGTGAGTGTGAGTGCAAAGGCCACCTGAGGGAATGGATTATAGTATTTTTCCCATTTGATCGCATCGTCAGATTTGTTTTTGAATAAAACCTCGTTGATAACCTGTTGAATCACAGGGTTCTCATATGGTCCAATGAGTTTGTCAACAGAGGTGCCACATGTCTGGGATAGATTGGATTAGTAGTGTGCTCATGAGATTAGTAGCAATGTACACGGAAAGTGAATGCCGAGTGCATTTTCAGCTCGCTGACAAGGAGACAATTGACGTTCTGCACTTCTTTGTTGGCACTTGTTTCGAAGCTGAACATGGTTGTGACAATTGAACGGGCTTTTGACTTGAACTGCCCATGTATATGTATGCTCCTCACCATAATCTAGTTTATGATTCAGTAAGATTAGTCCCAGCACTCATGAAAACTCACCAATTTCATAAGAACTCCATCATTGGCAAGTTCGGTGTAGACCGCATGGTGGTGATGACATGTGAGTGTCCAAGCATGGTTAGCCCAATCAGCTTCCTGGACATCAGTAGGGAATGGGTTTTCAGTGAGCAAAATTGCGTGATAAATTTCAATTGCTGTTTCGAGAACAGCTCGGACACCCGAGCTATAGTTGGCAGCCTTTGGCCGCCCCTTTCTTGTATTATCGACCATGAGGGTGTTCAAAGCCTGGGTATTTTCTGCTCTCTTGACTGTTGGATTAGTAGGTGTAGCAGTGTCACACGCAATTGTGAGAGCCTTTAGACTCAGAGGAGGGCTATCAACCTGTGAATGCAGTGATTCATCAGGGGTGTAGGCGCCCTGTCTCTCATCATCATCGGTGGTATCCCGGCATACACATTTCCTTCTGCTCAGTGGTTCGCATATTCCTATCAACATGGTGATTGCATCAGCAAAACAACCTTTGACTTGACAGAGATCCACAGAACTGCACAGACATTACAGCAAGGTACCCAGTAATACAGATCTGTACAGAGAAATAGGGGTTACTCAACTCAACATATTCAGTCATGACTTAGGCTAAAATTTTTATAGGCCAATCTTTAGATATATACTGGCTTCTGTGCAAATTTCTGAGATCATACCTATAAAGCTGGCTGCATAATGCACATGGACATTTTGGGTCGAAACAGCTGTTTTGCTGATGTGAGGTACATGAAGCATATCAGTAGAAATAATAAAATACTACAAAATGAATGACTTACAAGGTGTCATCATCATTGTTATCAAGTTTGAACTCCTTGGTAGTCTTGTGACTGGAAGAACATGACGAAATAAAATGATAACACATGAATAAGATAATGCTAATAAAGTATATATTAGCATATACAATCATGTTCTAATTAACCTACCCTAAAGCAGATTAAGAACATTAGTAAAAACATTGTAAATTGATGTTTTTACTCTGAATAAATTCTAGAAAATTCCGAAAAATATTTCGGAACCTCCGGAACACTTCCGGAACACTTCCGGAACCATCCGGAACCATCCGGAACAAGTTCCGGAATTTTCCGGAATTATTTCGGAACTGTTCAGAAACCTGTCAAAGGTTTAGGATCATTTTACCTGTGTAAAAGTCAATCGGATCAAGAAGTCTGAGTCCTAATGACTCAATCTTTCTATATCCGAATTATATTACTATTTCTAAGTCTAAATCTTTAGGAAGACTTAGGATCATTCATCAAGAATGAGTGACATATATCATATTCACTAACTGTATAAATACGGAGTCTTTTGTACCCATACTGTAGAGACTCAGAAATCAAATTCCTTTCATATCCTCTATTCTCTCAATCAACCCAACTATCAATATAGTCTGATACTCTACTCAAGTATTCTGCTAGACAGTAAGTCTCATACTGTCATTACCCCTATCGTTGTACTGCGCACCCAAGAGAGTAGTGTGTAACGTTAGCCTGCGCTATCTACACTCTCTTTAGAACATAGCATGCATCAGTTGTAAAAAAAAACTTGGTGATCAAAGACTTACAAGGGGAAGGGTGTAGGTTGACAGGCTCACACCCTTTTACTGCCAATGGTAACATTCCTGTTGATAGGGTCTTCATTATCAGTGCTGGTATCACTGCTGGGTATGTTGAGCATGGTCTCGGTATGTGTGAGCAGGTGCCATGCACATGCAGGAAGTGGCACCTAAAAATCAGTGATCAGCATAAAGGGTGTTTATGTTCAAGCTTGCAGAGATGCACCCTAGGATGATTGATGGTAGTGTTCCTGGAGCTGGTGTCTTCAATATCAGTGTCCACGTCACTGGTCTGGGTAGGTGTGAGGTTGTGTATGTGTGCAGGAGGAGCAGCCTAAAATTGGTGTGGTTAGCGAAGATGACAACTTTTTCAGTCGAGTGTCAAGTAAACTTACTACACACATTACAGGTGGGACATTGCTCTTTTGGACAACAAGTGGTGATACCAGCGTGCTGCGAGGATTGCCATTTGTGCTGGAGGTCGTTGTAACAGGCCTAGCAGTGAACTAAAAAAAAACATATAATGTTAGACTTCAATGTGACGTTTTCAAAACGTTACCATATTGTCAAATCAGACTGGCAACTGAATAGGTGGGCCCATAGCAGATGCATCTGGTACTTGGGTAGTTGCATGCAGGTCAGTTTTTGTGGCTTGGCTAGCTTGCTCGCGCTTCCACAAAGCAACTTCACATCGCTTGGCCTTGGAGCTAGCCTCTTGTTCTTGTTGTTTTTTCTCGTGTTGGTACTCATCTGTAGTGGAAGTTAGATGAGAAAGTTTTCAGAGGGTAATGTAATACTTACCTAGCATATCTTGGACTTTTTTACTTGGCTGACGAGTTTGACCTGTATAGGTAGATTCATTTGAATCCGGGTATTGAATATCATCTAGAACTCTCTGCATTTTGACGGTTAGAAAGCTTTTTTGAAGGCAGTAGGTGCAAAGATGTGTTAGCAGGTAGGACAGGGGGAAAAAATGAGATGGCCTTCATGGAAACATCACCAAGGTTTTTATATCTCATCAAAAGGTCAGAGCACATACATGTACATAATGCGTCCGACACATTGGGCACGACATGTATGACATGTTGATCATTGATCCCCTGTGAACCTTGCCTATGCCTGGAGATGTTCCAGTATGTTAGAATATGTCCGAACTACCAGAACATACATGAGCAAAATACTGACACTTATATCATATTCTGTGTGTGATCATATATGTCATGTTAGGTTGAGGTAGGACACTCATATCTGCGCATATCTCGACATAATTTACCATTCCATCCCTATGCTCACATATGCTCATGTATGTTTAAAAACTGCTGCATTACGACCACTACAAAACCTGCAATATACTGAACAAGTACACTAGAACACTGTTTGACAGACTGCTAAGGCAGAAAAAGAGATGGTGACGAGTTGAGAAAGCGGTGAGGTGGGAAAACAACAAGCTGAGAAAGCGATGAGGTGGGAAAACAATGAGCTGAGAAAATGATTAGCGGCAAAGCAGCAAAGGGCAAAGCGAGAGAATGATGAGGCGAGGAAGCTGGAATCGGATGTGAGAGAGAGAGATCATGCTGGATAAATGGTCTGGTAGGAAAAAAACCAGATGTTCAAGCTAGTACAGTGCTTTTTTGAGCTTGGACTTCTCCCAGGTACTGTTCTCGACCTGTTCCACAAGAGTATCATTAGCATAGAAAATATGTAACTTCTCCGCCTACCAGTTGTTTCATTTCATTTTCGTAGAGCTCTTGTACTTCCTTCAAGAGCACTGTCCAATAAACTTGAAACTCCTGTGTGGTTCCACAGCCGGATTTTCCCCGGAATTGTTTGAGCCACTGGTGCCCACATAGATTGCTAAAAATTAAATTAGCCTTCATATCTAGCCAGAGATAGCACCTACTGCCCATTCTTCGCTTTTCCTGGATGCAACTTTGAAACGGCAGATGGAGCTGCTGTTTCTTTCTTACCGGAATCTTGTCTGTTTGATGACTCATTGGAAAGTTGAATTGGGGTGGTTTGGCCAGACTGGTGAGAACCAGTCCTGTCTACAGATTCTGTAGAATTAGCGACACCAAGTCAAGAGCTGGAACCTCTCCCTCCAGGAGTGTTGGCAGAACCAGTATTGTTCTGACCCAGAGGAGGGACCAAGTTTTGGCCAGATTGAACAGAGCTGGCGGTGTGCATGTTTTGAGAACCTGTCTCATCTTCATATAAATCTGACCTAAATTCAATTAGAAGGGCAATTGAGAAGAGAAATCATGTACAGGGGATCGATTACCTCAACATCCTCACGGTGACAGTTATTGTCATGTACCTCACTTGGAGAGACTGAGATTTCTGGAATTCTAGATGACTCAGAATCAATTGGCAATTCATTGAGGAAGCTTTCTGTAGATTCTTCCCCTGTAGAGTATATGTCAAAGTAATATCTATGATCATGTGCTAGGATTAATTGAGGACTCACATGCATGTTTAGAGGCTTTGGTTCGCTTGGTCGTTCGACTCGGCAAGGGGGTTCTACTCTTCTGTTTGCATTCATTGGCATCTAAACCTGGCTCCTCAGATGATTCTTCTTGAAGATATGTACGAGCCCATCCGGAGTAAGTGATAGTTGCCATCCGGTCTAGTTTCCACCCATCTTCAGCGAACATGAAGATCAGATGAGCATTTTCCATCAGCTGATGGAATAGCTTGCGCACTGAATGGTCAATTTTACTCCACAACGATGGGGAAACCCCATGGCGGCGAAGTTCTGCCCATGCACTTCTCATGGTGCAGTGAATCTGGGTGATGTCATCTTCTGACACAGGGTCACCATTTTCTTGTTCCAAATATGGTATAGAACTCCAAAGGTTAGCATTCCCTTCAGCACCGTCTTGCCATTTGATAAATTCTGCGCATGTCCAAAACTTGATGCCTTTGTGTGACTGCCAAGATGGTCGTGCATCGTGACTTTGGTTAAGCGCGAGGGTGATGTCGTCAATGTTGATATTTTTTCCCTCGCCCGCGCTGGACATAACCATTCAAAAAAGCTCCCTGGTGCCATCACAGTGAAGCCAGACCCACCATAAATCACAATAACAAAAACATGAATTACTCACTTGATGGTATCTCATTCCGTTTTCATTCTGAGTAGCTCATCTTCGAGGTATCTGCAATGAGCTCACATCGCTATGAACTCGTCCATGAGGCTGATCTTTACAAATAGTTAGCATCAGGTGAATGCATATATTCTGACTTACCAATCCACTGGCATATGGCGTTTGTGCCGATCCTTTGGTGCTCCCATGGTTCTAGTACTCATGTCAGTCTATTGTGTATGTGTGAATTCACAATATCATGTACCACCAAATATATGCCTGATGCTGCTTGAATGGCTTGTGGTTGTGTTGTATGGATCACATTTGATCGATTTGATGGGCTTGATCCTGTACTTGACAACGATGACTTGAAGCTCTCGCTTTGGCTGTGCAGCACGGGATCTAAATTTGGATAGTTTTGCATTCTCATTCTTGCAAAGAACTGAGAGTTAGTGGGTCAAAAGAGGAATGTGAAAAGAACCTAAACTTACTTAGATAATCTAGACTTCATTATTTTCTTCATCAACCATGCTGTCACATGGACTTCCAAGTCATAAAGCCAATCAATGCCTCGGCCATCAAAATGCTCGAGGAAGTCATCCGCATTAGAGTCCATGGAATTAATGAAGAATGGAATATGTACAAGTTTGCACTTGACCTGCAAACCCCTGGATGAAAGGTAAGCACTTTTTTTTCCCTAGAAAATGTTAATATCACTTTTACATTACCTTGTACAGACCATAGTCCTTCAGCTGATCAAGGAAACTGATCAGACAACCTCGAAGACTCACGAGGACTCTGCCCAGTGGGCCGGCGGGGAAAATGACAGTAATTCTACAAACGAGTCCAATGAGTCAGAAGATGATATCAATACTTGCCAGTTGATCGAGCACATTAAGAATCAGCGAGAGATAATCATGGCGATGGAACAGAGCAACAATAGGTGCATAATATCATACCCTTTTTTCAAAGTTAATTAGACTCAATCTCAATCAGGCCCAGGCCACCAGTTTGCAAACCCCAAGTAAGCAAGCTCACCAAGCATACAGCTGCTTGTCAAGACGGAAATGAAAACACGTATGTTACCTCATGTTTATATCTAGTATCTAATCAAATCAAATCAAGCACACTCATGGTTAAAGCCGACGAAGTGAGTATTCTGATGTGTTACACCTGCACTGTCCTGAACAAAGAAAATCCCCATGGAGAATTAGTTCCTGATTCTTTCTATGTTCGCTCCCGTCCTCTGGTGCTCACAGAAACAGTAGATGAGGTTTTCAAACGGTTCAATAAACGTCCGAGAATTGAATAGTTCACCATTCTCTAGTTTAAGCGTGCTTGCAATGAGATGAATTTCTACTACATGTTGGGCTACTCTCCATCATATTGAAAATTGTCATCCTTGTTAACCTCCTCATCCACTACTTCTCCAGTGAGACGCAAAAGATTGAGCCCAGGTTTTTCGAGCATAAAATAACGATGCTCAACGACTCCGGCAAGACTGACGTTGTGAGGAATTATAGCGATGATGCTGAGGATATCTTTGACTGGAATCACATGGATCGATGGCAGCTGGATGGAAAAATGCAGAACATGAACTGATAAGCAGAGCAAAGAGTTGTTGGCAAGGGAAAATAAATGAATAACAGCAATGTTGGAGAAGTTCCAGTGATTGAGATCAGTATCTTGATGTTCGGAGTGGCTCAGTCACATGAAGTATAATACTTCACTGAGATGAGTTTCTTGGTTGAACAAAAACTAAATAAGATTGTTAGTAATCCTTGTGTTGACAGAAGTAAATGAACATACCTTGATCATACGAGAGACACACAGCGAATGTGCAGGGATTACTTCCTCCCTCCAGGCAGAACGAACAATTTGGCCGTTTGGTAGGAGTAGATGTGCCCACTGTTTGATTTTACCTAGGCAATGCTTCAGCACAAGGTAGTCATGAAGTGCATCAATCGTGTTGGCTGGTGGGTCTATGAAACGATTGTCTCATTTGCATAGAAGGACATAACCATCACCTAAGATAATCATGACAGCACTATAATAAAGAAAAAAAAATATACACCCAAGTCAACTGAACCACAAGGGGATTGTGGTTCAGGTAGTAAGGATGGAATGGCAGCAACGAGCGCATTGATGTGTGCCAATCTAATCCCTTCCAGCATGAAATTTGCCTGGTATTTTGATGGCTGGCGCATGTTCGCCTTGACGTTTCCAATTGACCGCTTCATGGTCCACTGTGCATAGCAAATTGGAGGGCCTTTGCAGATCGTCTCTGATGCAAGGTGCAGGACTTGGTGGACGCAAGGGCGGATAAAGTGGAGCCAGTCTTCATGTTGTCGGTAATATAGTTTTTCAAACTCAACTTCCCATCCAGTTAGCAATGTGTGTGCTTCACGTACGTCATCAAAGGAGATCTGGTGCTGAGACAAAATCTGAAACCCCTGGACGAGTTTGCAGAGGTTCTGCCAGTATTGCAAGGGCAAAATGTCATAGAGGAGAACAAGAGCAAGACCGAACATGTAAAGCTGGAACTCACAAGTCTTGTAGTCTGTATTGAGTTTTTCTGCAATATCTCGAGGGTGGACATCAAATGAGCCAGGTAAAAATGACCCTGCTTTGCTGACGGCATGACCATGTGCCTTCCAAACTCCTGGATCACAAAGCACAGCCCAATCCCATGTGTTGATATTGTCAGTAGGCAAACATTTGACCTCACCCTGCCAAAGTGATAGCAGCAATTCTGTGAGGTTGCCAATAAGATGCATTATGTCGGTTGTAAGACAGTTGGGGACACTGAGGGAGTGAATGGGGGAAAGTCCTAGTAGCAATGATGGCCAGGTAATGCCTGTTTCTAACTGGCATGCATCGAATTGAACTTGAGTTCGTGAAGATAGGAGTACCAGGAGATTCTCAGCATATCAATAGGGGCCATCAGTTGGCAAAGAAGCCGCCCGATAATCCAGATGATTGCTACCTCGACAGGCACCATCTGGTTTCAAGAGGGCCAGGTAATAGTGTGATTTCCTGGTTTGTTGACAACTAAGTACACCACAGTAAAGATGGCAGCCATTTTTGCCAGAATGTCTGACCAGTGCTTCCCAGTACACAAGTGCAGGGCTGTCGGCAGTTGGAAAGAGGAGATAGGGATGAGATAAAAAAGTCCAATCACAAGACACATCCCAAATCTTGAGCCCCTCCCATTGGATAGCAGCAAGGTGATGCAGTCCAACCACAAGGAAAGAGTCGAGGTTTTTAGGTTTGTTTGGCCCTGGTATAAAGCTGCCAGGTAGTACTTGGCATTTGCAGTAATGTTGCTTGGGTGACAAGTTTACAATTATCCATATATACATCCAGCAATCACTTTCTTTATCCTTGTACAGCTGTGTGCCATCCAGAGATACCATGTGAACTATGTCGTCCAGTTTGATGTTGCTGTCCTGAACTGCTCCAAGGTAGTTGGATCCCATGGCAATATCTTCTATTATTGACACCTTTTGGGTACACTGAAACTTGTCCATCACTTCATCCGTTTTATGACATAACCAGCCCATATCTCGGGCGCTCTTTGGATCTTGATACCATGCCTGTAGTTGTGGCCCAATAAGAATCGTGGGGAATTGCTTGGCGGGGATTTTGCACTGGCCATTGCTCGCTTCAAGTTTTGCCTCGTTCCACCTTGATTTTCCACACATCGGACAGCGCTCCAGGGCTTATGTGGTCCTGTGAATCCAAGGCAAGATTCTGGACACATGTCATGCCAGACACACTTGACTCCAGTATTTGACTCCACAAAGGTTTCTGTCGCCTTGAAGGAGAGGCAGCCATCAATATCGGATGCATTGGAAAAGTTCATTCATGTTGAGCGAATAATTCCATTGTATGCTTTCTTGGATCCATGTTCTAGCATAAGGTAACATTGAATACTGTGTTGAGTCCCGTTACTCCCAATTATGAGTTGACTTTGAACAGGGTTTCATATCTTCAAGATCATTGGTGCTGTCATCTTTGCAAGCAGATCCTCCAAGGTAGCGTTTTTTATCACAGTAACGAAATCCATTGCCTCACAGAGCTTTGGCAGTACAATCATCTGAGATACAGTAGCATGTCAGTATCAGCAGGTGGCGGTCGTCTCCAATCAAAAACAACACGTGTGGTCCAGGAAGCAGGAGTTTCAGATGATGGCTGAGTTTGCTGAGGGGACTGATCCTGATTCCTGTTTGGCTCTGGTGAGTTGATGCTGGGCTGCTGGCATGCAGGGGTGTGTCGACGACAACGATCTAGATTCTGGTGAGTCTGTCAGACTTTTGACTGGGCATCATATTCATACCAGGTTCGTCTTTGCCATGGCATGGTGACAGCCTTTTGGGCTGGTCTACATCCGAATCATCCATGGGAGGCTCTGTTTCCTGGTAGTCATTAGTATATATATGTACATTTTTGATTCTTGTACCAGAGATACATACCTGACAAGGATCCAATTGATTGTCTCATTTATGAGCATTGCGATTATGCCCTAGAGAAGGAGATCTCGCTCTTTTTGATGGCAAGCGATTTGATGAACCTGCATTGTCCTGTTGATCCAAGTAATATAGAGCAATCGCATCTTGTAAAGATAGACCACAACAAGCACAAATCTGTTGTTTTTCAGCATGATCATCAATTACTTGAAGATGTCGATAGAAGGTTTTTTTGGACACTTGATGAGGCAAACCACCATTGAAATTTTTACAGATGTGGACAAAAATGTCTTGAGTGTTTCACGAGATCAACATTAGCGAGGCATGATCGTAAGTGGTACAAGGTATTAGCAAGGTGATACACACCAAAACTACAAATACATGTGCTACAATATGTACATAATGTAATGCATATGCATTGTGATGCACATATGCATCCAGACACATCTGGCTGTGTCGACAATGCATATGTGACGTTGAGTTATCATAGCACGGGTTGTGATCGATACATGTTTATGTAAGATAAACTGTGATACTATCTGAGCATACCTGAGCATATGCACATAAGCGAGCATACCAGAGCATCTCCAGGCATAGGCAAGGTTCACAGGGGTTGATCAGTCAACAACAGCATCCACATTGAATGGGGTGTGACATGTACAACATGTTGATTGTTGATTGGTCAACAAGAGGACCAGCATGACGATGTGGAGCGATGCAACTGAGTGAGAGGATGAGTCAACCAGGTCAAAAAAAAAAAAAGAGGTGTACAGGTACTAGAATGGATGGAGTTCCAACACAAGAATGGAGAGGTATCAGGATGCGAAACCCTTGTAACTGATCCCGGAGTTGCCAGGGTTTGAGGGTTATCTGAATTTTTTGTCAGTTTTCTTCATCCGAATGCCTCAAGCAAGGAAATCACACCACAAGTGTGGCCACTGTGGCCTTGGTTTTCCAATGTGGAGTGGTGTGCACCAGCACATTTCTCACTTACTGCTATGCTGGGCACAATGGGAAAAGTGACTCCAGAGGCATAATTCAACAGCAACTGTACTGAATCAAGAAGGTGCAGGAAATGCTCCCAGATGGCCTGCTGTTGGGGACAATGATATTCAAGATGCCAATGATGGCACACCAAGTCCCAGGCAACCTGTCACAGTCAGAATCGAGAAGGTAGATGAGGAGGAAGATGGCAGTAATAATTCATCATGTTATGCACATGAGTATGATGAAGGTCGGGTGGCCAATATTGTAGGCAAGGGATGTTGAGAATGTAGTATGATCTACTGATCACTACTGCTGATCACTACTACTGATCATGTACGATAATAAGTAATACTTATCACCTGACTTGGTCACATGTCAGAGAGTGATCTAGACCACCAGGTCTAACAGGAACGGGTGAAACCAGAACTGTTTATTATGTCATAAATCATACTATCATATGATCTTATGTAATAAATCACTTTATCATACGACTTTCATTTAACACTGATCATGTGAATAGAGAGCTATTTGCTATTGGCTAGAACTCTATGGAATATTGTAGAATACTCTAGAATAGACCAAATAGCTACATACAATCCTGTATGTATATAAGACAGGCTCTTACAGCCTATGTCAAATAACGACTTCTGTCTTTTGACACCCACATCATTCTGTGCGACCTTGTCCACACAAACTCGCACATACCTCTACAAGAGAGACTTGGTTGTTCAACCATAAGCATTATCCTAGTGAGTAGTTCCCACTAGAGACTCTTCCTCTGTTCCTTCATACTATTGTTCGAGGGTTATAGCCTTCTCTATCTATATCCTTGAAAAGGGAGAGACTGCTTTTGAATAAATGAAGAACAGCCAAGATAACTCCAGTGGAAGCACATATTCCCCATTCGAAGATTGTGATGAATGGGAGTTAGCCCAATGGTTGGTCAACAATGTCAATCAATGGGCAACAGATGACTTTCTAAAGTTGCCAATTGTAAGTGATTAGTGAGACTGGAAGGTACGAACAGCACTGATGATCAAAAAGACCTGTTCCCAAACTCAACTGAGTTATTGAAGCAACTACACATTCATGAAAGCTATTGATAAGCTCCTGACTGGCCCCAAATGGAGGTGTGAGCTGATGCATACCCATGAAGATCTCAAAGACGTTGAAAGTGGTAATAGTGAAGGCAATGCGCTGGATGGTGAGGAGATGGAGCTTTGGCTGCACAATCTGGTGGCCTGTATTCAGGAGTTAATTGGAAGTCCAGCATTTCATGGGGAAATTGCCTACACACCCAAGAAAGTATATGTGGATCAAAATGGAAGCTTACGATGGTACAATGAAATGTGGACAGGTGATTGGTGGTGGGAGATGCAAGTAAGTTTATGCATATGAAAAGCTATCTGCTTGCCTGATGAAAATTTAGTGTTGCTTGCCACCAGGTGCTATGATCGCACCTGTAATTCTTGCATCTGACAAGACCGAGTTGTCACATTTTAAAGGGGACAAGAATGCATGGCTGGTGTATTTGAGTATTGGAAACCTATCGAAGGAGGTTCGCCATCAGCCAGGTCGCCACATGTCTGTTCTACTGGGTTACTTACCTGTATCCAAACTCGAGTCCCTGGACGACAACCCAGTTGCTCAATTCTGTCTCTTCCACTATTGCATGAGGCAGATGCTTCATCCATTGATGGATGCTGGTCGACAAGGAGTTGAGATGGTCTGTGCTGATGGGCAGATTCGGTGAGTTTTCCCTATCCTCACTGCCTACAGTATATTGGAGATCACCCAGACCAGTGCCTTGTTGCATGCTGCACTGAGAATCACTGTCCAAAATGCTTGGTGGGATCAAATGAGCGAGGCCTCAATCAGGCATTTCCATCACACAATCAAACACAAACAACATGTGTACTCCATGCGCAAGCTAATGACCAATACCCACCAGAATTCATCGCTCAAGGTCTCCGACCCATTTTCTCCCCATTCTGGGTTGATCTTCCACACACTGACATCTTCACCGCCATTTCCTCCAACATTCTCCACCAGCTACACCAAGGTATCTTCAAGGATCACTTCAAAAAATGGTGTACTGCGCTCGCAGGCAAATGGAACTTCAATGCTCATTTTCATGCCATGCCTGCATTTCCAGGACTGCACTATTTCAAGGATGGCATTTCTAAAGTTAAACAGTGGACGGGCGCTGATCACAAACAGCTGCAGCGAGTGTTTCTCACTGCTCTAGTTGGCATTTCACCACACCCAGACATCCTCAAAGCTGGATCCAGTCTACTCGACTTTATCTACCTTGCTCAATACCAGTTGCACATGGATCACATGCTGGTGGCCTTACAGCAGGCTCTTGATAATTTCCATGCAGTCAAGGATATTTTCGTCGAACTTGGATGCCATGAACACTTCAACGTTCCTAAGATCCACTCACTGCTTCATTATGTAGAGACAATCAAAGCTCTAGGTAGCTTTGATGGTCTCAATACGGAGATGTCTGAACAGCTACATATCGACTTTGCAAAGAAAGCATATGCCGCCAGCAATCGCTGAGACTATTTAATCCAGATGACAAGATGGCTTCAATGCCAGGAAGCCATTATCTGGTTCAAATCATATCTTGCTTGGCATAATGCCAGTGGTAACATACCACCTGGGGTGTGGTCCACTGACCACTTAGATGAGAGCGATGATTCACTCAAGCATATTCCTACTGCCTGGCTCAGCCGTGCCGCACAGACCTTTCCCTTTAGTTTACCATATCGCATCTCACAACAACCTCATTTTCCAGGAAAGACCATGGAGTACCTGGAGCAGCAGCATGGAGCCATTGACTTCATTCCCACACTCTGGGACTTCCTCAGCACCTTGAATGACAGGTATCAGTACTTTCAACCGAATGTCAATGATTGCTTTGATTGCTTCAGCAACCTTGTAGTTCAACTCCTGCCTCATGAGCACATGGGGATCAGTAAACCAACTGCAAGGATACGCTCACATCCACAACGCGATAATGGACCTCACAAACCCCCTACATCCCCAAGGTTCAATACAGTTCTTGCTCGGTTTGACTCGGATGAGGAAACCCAACATCGCAGTGGATTCCATGGTAAGTTTCAACCATGAGCTATGTCGAAGGGTACTCAATATAATCTTAGGTCTCCGTGTAGCTGAAATCTGTGTCATCTTCAAACTCCCACTGCATCTTGGCAATTATCTGGAACTGTTAGCATATGTGCACTGGTTCAAGATGCTGAACCAGTTTGATCAGAGTGTTGGGATGTTCCATATCACCCATTTGACTTGGCAGCATCAACCGAATGCTGCAATTATCCCTATCTGTTACCTTGTTCAACCCTGTCATCTTATCCCAAAGTTCCCAAGTGGCATTGTCAACCCTTGTTGGACTCAAGGCAACGTAATGGTGGAAGCTAATGCATTTTATCTTAACAGGTATATCAATTTTAGCATCTTTGACCAGTACAAAAATCATTTTTGATCACCCCTGCCTAATGTGGGCTGGAGACAACAATTTCAGTGGTGGACTGAGTGTGGGTGGGTGGGCAGGTTGTAGGTGTTTTTTTTTAATGATTGATTGTCATCTTACTGAGTAAGAGATAGTATTATCCCCAAGCAAGCATGCAAGAGTTCATCCCCGATCCGACCAGTGTCATGATGACCCAGTGATCGCACAATGTGCTCATACACCATATATCAAATTACCGCATACTGATCTATGATGTACCTATACTATGCCATACAGTATACACAATCAGAATCTCCTTTACCGTACTCCGGCTTGTTTTAAAGTGCTTGTAGCCTACTAGGTGTGCCATATGGACTGCATAGTAACAGCAACAAGTCAAATGCTGCTATGTAGAATGCTGTAGTCAATCAGAATGGAGGTCTGATGACAGTGAGCAACATTGGCTATGTAATTTGGCTAAAGACTACAGTGTATGATATCGGCTATGTAATTAGGTCATGTACTACAGCCAATTTCCGTTTTTGCAGATGTATACCCCTGTCTGCAACCACTACACTCTATGCCGCCCTCAAGAAATACCCATTCCTTCGTATGTACCTGTACCAATTACCATAGTGGCCAACCCCATCAGGTATCCAAGCAAATGTTCTACTGACATCTCAGTATGGTTCGTGATGACACCAAAAGGGAGTGCATACAAGGTCGCAAAGGTCTTTCAATCAAGATTGCAACATGTTGCATCTATCTGATAATCAAAGTGAATCAAGATCTGGTAGTTTGGTCCCCATACAACATATGCTACATACACAACAAAATTCACCATCTGTACTACAAGAGAATGCTTGCAATGAGCCGGTAAAAATGTTGTTTACTGGAATAATGTCAAATAACCCATCTTTCTTTTCTAGCTGGTTCTATTAGTTCCTGGGGACAATTCTGAGGAAGCATTAGTTAGGGCGATGCAGCAGATGGAAGAAAACTCACCAGAACCCGAGATACCAGTAGATGGACACGATCATGTACAGGACAATCCCCATCCTCCCCATCCACAAATGCACCTTCTCATTGACCATAGACAGTCACCCGATCTCGATTTTGATGTGCTATCACAGTCCATCGTCCTCCCAAAGCTTTGTGAAGCCATGGACTTTGTTGATGTGATCTGGAATGCAAGCCTGGATGATCCAATAACACAGATGACAGCTTCTATGTTGCAGAGACCCAGGAACCCTGCAAAAAGTCCAATTAGCATTGAAAACAGTGATATCAGGTGTAGCATCTCGTGTTACCTTCATCTCGAGCATGCATCCCAGCGAGTGTTTGAAGGAATAATGCGATCAACACGAGACTGTTTTTCTGACACAAAAGGAATAAATCAATGCCTTTCATTCAAAGCAGTTGAAACTTACCTGGAGACCCAAACTGGAGTGGACCATGTATACCACGACATGTGTCCTGATAGTTGCATTGGCTTCACTGGACCATATGAAGATCTTGAGGCTTGCCTGGCCTGTGGAAAATTGAGGCGGAACAAAGCAAGGTTGCAAGCAAGTAATGGTGGCTCTAAGGTCCCTGCCAAGCAATTCCCCACGATCTTCATTGGGCCACAGTTATAAGCACAATTTCGAGATCCACAAAGCGCCCGAGATATGGCATGGCTATGTAAGAAGACAAAAGAGGTAACCGAGGAGTTTCAATGTACCTGAAAGGTGTCAGTGATTGAGGACATCATCATGGGAACTGATTATCTCGCTGCCTGTTATGCAGAGCATACCTCGAGTGGATCAAGACTTGGACTAGAGATTTGACTGACAGGGAGGGCCCTCACAAAGAGTCCTACTCTACCTGAAGGACGCGAAGGAGTGAAGACTATATGCCTAGAAGGCAGACTGAGAGACTGAGAGACTGAGGGGACTGAGAGTGACTCAAGATAGAGCTGAATTGCATAGATTGAGAATGAAGTACATGTAGGTCAACTACTGGACTATATACTCAACAACACATAAGCATAGAATGTTAAGGAACATCATAGAACAAAAGGGACGCGTCATCAAAGAGTAATCAGGATGAGATAAGAAGAAAGGATGTGTCACCATTTAGTAAACAGAGATGACAAAAGGTGTGCAAGTGGCACTCTAATGAAGAGGAAGAGAAGTAGTAGCAAAGGGATGAAAGAAGTGAACGATCATAACACTGCCATTCTGGATGGAGATATTAAACCGGATGATATCATGCTAATGGTGTCTCTAGATGGCACACAGCTATGGAAGGACAAAGAAAGCGATTGTTGGATGTACATCTGGATTATTGTCAATTTATCACCTGACCAATGTTACTGCAAGTGTCACATCCTTCCAGGTGGATTTATTCTGGGATCCAACAAACCCAAAAATTTGGACTCTTTTCTCATGGTTGGGCTACATCATCTGGCAGCCCTCCAACGTAAAGGACTCCAGATCTGGGACGCTTCATGCAATACTATGTTTCGATCTAATCCATACCTCCTTATTTCCACTGCCAATGGCCCCGCTCTTGTTTATTGGGATGGACTCATCAGTCATTCAGGCAAAAATGGATGTTGGATATATTGTGGAGTCTTTAGCCGACGTCAAACCGGCAAGTCCCATTATTATCCTGCCTTATTGAAGCCACATGATGCTTGTCTTGGAAGTGATCATCCAGATTACCATGCCAGGTGTTTACCTAATACCGGTCCCTATCAATACGTTCGAAATCTTCCATACCTGCTATCTGCACATAATATGACACAATTCGATGCCCAGCGTCTAGAAACAGGGATCACATGACTGCCTCTGCTTCTTGGTCTTTCCCAAAAACATTTCTTAGGTGTACCTAATTGTCTTGCTGGCGACATCATGCACCTCTTGGCAAATCTCAGCGAGCTTCTTATCCTTCTTTGGCATGGGGAAATGAAGTGCACAGCAACCAATAATGTCAACACAGGGGACTGGGCCGTTCTCCGGAATAATGATGCTTGGAAGGCACATGGTCGTGTGGTAAATTGGGCTGGAAGCTATTTACCAGGATCCTTCAATGTCCAACCTCATGATATCACTGAAAAAATCAATACTGGCTACAAAACCTGCGAATTTCAGCTCTACATGTTTGGCTTGGCACCGGTCCTCCTCTACAAATTACTTTCAGCACAGTACTGGGAAAACCTATGCAAACTTGTGCATGGAATTCAAATTTTATGTCAACACCAGATCTCCTTTGACAATGTATGAGAAGCACACCTGCTTCTCACAGAGTGGGAATTAGAGTTTGAACAAATTTATTACCAGAAACGTGAAGACCACCTTCATTTCATCCGTCCATGCATCCATCAAGTCATCCACTTGGCAATTGAAACCATCCAAAAAGGACCGCACATTTGTTATGCCCAATGGACCATGGAGCGTTCCATTGGGAATGTCAAGGCAAACATGTGCCAGTCATCAAATTATCAAGCAAATTTCATGATTGAAGGTAAGTTATTACTCTCGATCTACATGTTCTAAAAATTATTCTCAAAGGTATTTGAATGGCCCACATCAATGCGTTGCTATCTGTAATCCCTTCATTACAGACATCCGATTCTATTCCTTGTGGTGCTATCAGTCTTGGCACTGGCTTCTTTTTGCTGCACAAGCAGGACAATCACTTCATCGATCCATTGCTGGATGCCTTTCAGGCCCTTCAAGACTTTATGGGGAGTTGTTTTCAGCTAGGTTGTATCAAGAGGTGGGCACACCTTCATTTGCTGAATGGCCAGATCATCCAATCTTTGTGGAGAGAGGAACTCATTCCTGCAAATATCCTATGTGTTTTGTGCATGGTCAAGGTGCATCTAGTTCAATAAATTAGTTCCTAATGTACCTAAAGATATGCAGTTTTGTCACAACAGAGATATTCATTTCAGTGAAGTACTCTACTTCACTTGCCTCTCTTGTGTGCAGGATGACACCGATCATACTGAGATACATTGGGAATTTTATGATATCACCATTCTCCATGCCTTCTCACTCCCCAACAACCACCTCCTACATATCTCAAAGCAAGTTGTCCCCTCATGTGTGTGGCTCCCTTCCATCCACACAATCCTGATCAAAAATATTCTAAGTGTGGTTGCTATGATTCCACATTCTCTAGACCCACCAGCATCTGGACAAGATCAGGACCGCTTTGCCATGGTTGAGAAACCTGGGTTGGATCTCACATACATATCTGGAGACACTGGACTAGGAGAGGACAAGGATTAGGCACTTGTGCAATCAAATTGTCCAGGTACTACTATGATTGTACAATGTGCCAGCATAGTATTCTACTCCCTTTGCTTCTGTTTCTGAGCAACGAATTTGGTTATTTCTTCGATGGTTGGTATGCGATCATGTGGTCAATGGCAAACATAAAAAGATGAACACACAAGCGATCCGGTAACATTGTCATCATGACGTGTGTACCAGGGAAGGATGTTCACTTCTGAAGCGGTCACAATAATAGACCTGCTTGCAGATTTAGTTGGACCAGCAGATATATATGTCAATTTTACAAACCTTGTAGTACCTTCATTATCACAAATCAATGCGGCCCACTGTTCTTTGATGTACACAATTAACTTGCAAGTTTCAATCTCATCGTCCATTTGTGGTGAATCCTTGGTAGTGCTGTCATTGTCACTTAGTGTTACGATCATCCTTTTCTTTTCGTCTGCTTGTCTATCCTTCACTTCCCTTTTGATAGAGTGCCACATACACACCTTTGTCATACTTGTTTACTAAACGATGACGCATCCCCTTTTACTTCATCTTGATTACATGTTGATGACACATCTCTTTATTCCTCGTTGTTCCATAACCTTCTATGCTTACGCGTCGCCCAGTATATAGTCTAGTAGTTGACCTACTGTACTTTATTCTCAATCTACACAATCTAGTGTTTTCTCTTGAGTCACTCTCAGTCCCCTCAGTCCCTCAGTCTCTCAGTCCACCTTCTAGGCATATAGCCTTCATTCCCTAGTTCCTTCGTGTCCTTCAGGTAGAGTAGGACTCTTTGTGAGGGCCCTCCCTGTTGGTCAAACCTCTAGACTTAGTCTTGATCCACTCGAGGTATGCTTCACATTACAAAAGATCAAGAATCTCCTCTGTCCCTCCTATTATGGAGTAGGACCCACCCCAGTTCACCATTCACAGCATCAGAGCCCCAGCAGACGACTCCTCCGACAAGGAGCCTACCCCTTCTGCCCTAGAACTATGTTGTCGCCATCGCCTTGGTGGACGAAACTTTCCCAGCCCAGTAAACTCCCCACTTCGTACCACAACCCCAGTACCTTCGTCTCTAGCCACAGCCCCACAGCCTAGTCCCCAAGTCACTCGTACTCTCCCAGGATCCCCTATTGCACTAAGCCCAGTACTTCCCCAGACCCCCCTCGTCTCCACTCCCTCGCCCCCAGTCACTATCGTTCAACCTCTCGCATCTGTCGTCCCATCCACTATGACTGAACTCAAAGCAGCTCTCCCAGCCAACTTCTCCGGCGACCCCTCAGACGCCGTTCAATGGATCAAGGCCATGAAGGCCTACTTCAAGATCAACAAATCTCTCTACTCCACCAATGACAGCAAGGTCATGACCACCCTAAACAAGATGAGCAAGGGATGAGGAGTCTCTTTCTCTGAAATGTGGTATGATCGCATGGCCAACACCGCAATCGCTGCCTCCGATAAAATCTTTGTCAAATTTGTTGAAAACTTCGAATCTACCTTCTACCCCTTTGACACCAAAGCCACTGCTCGCCTTGAACTCTCCAAGCTAGTCCAGAAGTTGTCCAAAGGAAAAGACGGTGAACCAGACAATGGATTTCAGAAGTACATCACTGATTTCCAGAACCTTGCTGCCAAAGCTGGGATTACCAACGAAACCACCCTCATTGATCAGTTCTCCCTCAGACTGGACCAACAACTCACCATCATGATCCTCTCCATGTCCACCATCCCCACCACCATCAAAGACTGGCTGGATAAGGCCAAGACCTTCCATGCCCAGAAAGCTCACATCGCTGCCCTTTGTCACGGACACAGAACCCCCTCTTCATTCCCTTGCACATTGACCACCACCTCAGACCCCAATGCCATGGACGTTGATGCCATATGCGTTTCTAAGCTCACCCCCACCGAATGCTCTCACTGCTTCTGGGAAGGACTTTGCCTTCGATGCCGTCAGAAAGGACACAATGCCCAACAATGCAAAACTTTCGCATCCACTCCTCATACCCCCAACCCCCCCAGACAGCATATTCAAACCACAGAAACCGCCTCTAGTACCCCTCCTCCTCCTTCGTCCACCAAGCAACCCACCACCCTGGAATCCTATGTCTCCAAACTTAGAACCTCCGGAAAGGACGAGGGGGAGATTCTCCAAACTCTAAAGCTTTGTTTTGACGAAGCTAAGGACGATTCCTCTTCGGGTTTTCAATGAGGGAAGATGTAGTAACGTCCTCTTCCCTAGACATCTATGCTGTAATTGTAGGCCTATCCAATGAATGAACTATGCATCTCCCCGTTCATCTACAAGCAGGATTGCAAACCATTACCACCACTGCTCTAGTTGGCTGTGGTGCAACCAACAACTTCATTGACGTCTCCCTCATACCTAAACTTTGCTCTGCCATCCGACAACTCCCCCAAAAAGTTATGGCATACAACGTGGATGGAACCCCCAATCACCAAGGCACCATCCAATACTCCATTTCCACCAATGTCTTCTTTCCTCAATTATTGGACAAGATCACCTTCCTAGTCATCTCACTAGGTTCCTCTTGGATTATCTTAGGAATGACCTGGCTCAAGAAACGAAACCCCATTATTGATTGGTCCACCAATACCCTCACCTTCCAGGATGCCATTGTACCTCTTCGTGAGAGTCCACCCTGGGAGGAGACGGATGAACCTTTCCCCCAACATCTTGGAAAGATCACATTGTCCACCCAATTAGCGCAGCAAGAACAACCTAAGCTCGTAAAAATTCCCTCTTGGTGTTCTGATTTCTCCGATGTCTTCTCCGAAAAGATGTTCAGCACGTTACCCCCTCATCATTCTTTTGATCACACCATTGATCTCAAACCCTCCTTCATCCCAAAGATCGCCAAAATCTACCCCCTTAATCCTGTGGAAAAGGAAGCCTGTCATACGTTCATTGACAAAAACCTGAAGACTGGTCGTATTATCCCATCAAAATCCCCACAAGCCTCCCCATTTTTCTTCGTACCAAAGAAAGATGGCACCCTTCATCCCTGCCAAGACTATCGCTATCTTAACTCCCACACCATTCGCAATGCATACCCCCTACCCCTCATCTCCAAGCTCATCAACGACATGAAAGACTCAACTCTCTTTACCAAATTTGACGTTCACTGGGGTTATAACAACATTCACCTTCAGGAAGAAGATCAATGGAAAGCAGCGTTTATCACTCCACTCAGTCTCTTTGAACCAACAGTCATGTTCTTCGGATTCAACAATGCCCCCCCCACTTTCCAAGCATTCATGAATCACATCTTCGCTGATATGATTGCTGAACAATGGCTGAAGATCTACATGGACGACATTGGCATTCACACCAAGGACGACATGGAACTCCACCACTCTCACACCAAATGTGTTCTCCAACGTCTATGAGATCATAACCTCTTGCTCAAGATCTCTAAATGCTCGTTTGACACCCCCCAGATGGAATACCTCGGTCTCATCATTGGTCAAGGACACATACACATGGATCTGGCTAAACTCTCTGCCATCGCTGATTGGAAACCCCCTACTACCGTCAAGGGTGTTATGCAGAGCGTACCTTGAATAGACCAAGACCAAGTCGAAGGGATACCAACGAGCAGGACACTCACAAAGGGGTACGACTCAGCTCGAAGGCGACGAGGGACAGTGACTATATGCCTAGAAGGCAGACTAAGAGATCAAGGGACTGAGGGGACTGAGAGACTGAGGGTGACTCAAAAGAATATGCTAGATTGCACAGATCAAGAATACAGAACAAGTAGATCAACTATTGAACTATATACCAGACGATGTGTAAGTGTAGAACGTTATGGAACAAGAAGGAATAAAGGGATGCATCATCAGAGAGTAATCGAGATGATGTAAAGAAGAAGGGACGTGTCACCATATGGTAAGCAAGTATGACACAATGGTGTGTGAAGTGCACTCTATCGAAAGGGAAGTGAAGGAAAAAGAAATGCATAGGTAAATGATCGTAACAAAGGGCATCCGATCATTCTTGGGCTTTGCCAACTTCTATCCAAGTTTATCCCAGGTTTCTCTACCCTTGTAGCTCCCCTCATGCTCCTCACTCATAAGGATGAACCCTGGCTTTGGACCCCCCTTCAACAACATGCTTTTGACACCTTAAAGTCTCGCTTCTCCTCTTCCCCAGTCCTTGCTTTCCCCGACATCTCTCACCCCTTCTCCATCATGTCGGACGCATCTCTCTTTGCTGCCGGAGCCGTTCTCCTTCAGAACAACATCAATGGTGATCCTCATCCCTGTGCCTACTTCTCTCAAACCTTCAGCCCAGCTGAACGTAACTATGACATTTATGATTGCGAACTCTTCATGGTCATTCTTGTGCTCCAGGAATGGAAACAATATCTACAGGGCACTGCACACCCGGTCACCATCATCACCGATCACAAGAACCTTTCATATCTTAAGGATCTCCGAAAGCTCTCTCGTCAACAAGCTCGTTGGTCCCTCCTCTTACAGGACTTCGACATCATCTGGCAGGTCACCCCTGGTTCTCACATGGCCCCTGCCGACGCTTTATCTCGTAACATTGACATCGACACCTCCCTTGACAACGTCGTGTCCATCCTCCCTGACCCCATCGTTATTTCTGCCCTTGACCTCACCCTCGCCAACTGCATTCGCCATTCGTCCTCTTCCAATCCTCTTGTCCTTCGCGCTGTCAGTTCTCTTCAGGCTGGTTCACCCCTCTTCCCTCATTCCTCTCTCGCCAACTGGTCATTCAACAACAGACATCTTTACTTCCGTAATCGACTCTATGTTCCACCCGCTTCTTGCTCATCCCTCTTGCGTTCTCTTCACGAATCTCCCACCATGGGTCACATGGGTTTCTTCCACACAAAACCCATCCTCGAGCACGACTTCTGGTGGCCTGGTCTTGCCACTTTCACTTGCAACTTCATTGCGGGTTGTGCCCTCTGTCAACAGTCTAAAGTCAATACTCACCCCACGACCCCTCCCCTCTCTCCCATCCCCTCTTCCACGCCTCTCCCTTTTCGCCAGCTCTCCATGGACCTCATCACGGACCTTCCCCTTTCCTCAGGCTTCAATTCTCTGTTGGTTGTGGTCGACCACGGCCTTTCGAAGGGGGTAATTCTCATGCCTTGTCAAAAAACCATTGATGCTGCTGGTGTAGCTCTTCTTTTCTATAACAATGTGTTCAAACGGTTTGGTTTATATGAATCTATCATCTCTGATCGTGGACCACAGTTCGCCTCTGCCTTTGCCTGAGAACTCGCTCGTCTACTCCACTACGATGTTCACCTTTCTACTGCATATCACCCTCAAACCGATGGTCAAACAGAACGAGCAAACCAAGAGATCAAGACATATCTCTGTCTCTTCTGTGGAAACCAACCCCATTCTTGGGCCTCCTTCATCACCTCCACTGAATTCCACCACAACTCTGCCCCTCACTCTTCCACCAAAGTATCTCTGTTTTCCCTCATGCTTGGCTATGACCCTCAAGCTTATCCTCCACTTGGAAAGACATTCATCCCAGCTCTCTCCTCTCGCCTCACCGCTCTAGAAGAATCCCAGAAAGAAGCTCTGGCAGCACACAAGTTGGCTTGGCGTTTAATGACCCAGCACTGCACCCAACACTTCTCGCCCTGGAAGGTCGGCGATAAGGTCTGGCTTGAGACCACCAACCTCCACATTCCTTTCCCTTCTAGAAAACTTGCACCCAAACGTTTGGGACCATTCGAGATTAGTCAGACACTATCTCCTCTCACTTACCACCTTCGCCTACCTTCCACATGGAAAATCCATGATATCTTCCATGCCACTCTACTCTCCTCCTTTCGCTCCACAGAAACACATGGTCCTTCATTTCCCACTCCACCTCCTGACATAATTGACAGTGAAGAAGAATATGAAGTTGACAGCATTCTCGCACACAAGGGCTCCCCTGGCCATTATCAGTACCTGACCACATGGAAGGGTTACTCAGCATCCGAAAACACATGGGAACCTGAGAACAATCTTCACCACGCACGGACCATCCTTTCTACTTATAAAAAGACTCATTCCCTCCAATAATCTTCCCATGAATGCCATCCCCATCGACATCGCATACTCCCAGTTATTCAATCCCAAATCTTGCACTAGATGTTTGTTCCTTCTTTGTCATCCTAAACTTTCTGCTACTCACTTCCTTGAACACAAGTGTTTCTGTCATTTTTCAGACTGTCCTGTCCATCGATCCTTCTGATTTGTTTTCCTCTTCTTGTCACTGTTCTCTTCTCTCTACTTCTCGATGTCGGCCAACTCCTCTTTGCCCTCGTCTTCACCTATTTCTGGCTGCCTTTCCAGTTCTATCTCTTTGTCCTCTCCCTTATGTTCCAGGCCTGTACAGGCCATCTACTTACCCACCTCCACCATCAACACCCTCTACCCCAGCATCCTTGCCAAACCTATCCTCGTCCACGCTCTTGAAAATGACCCACTCTATGTGGAAGACAAGATCACCCAGGAACTTGTACACCTCTTTCTTGATGTAGCTAGAATTCAAAACTACCACTTCCAATCCGCTCCTTCTGATCTTCCTGCTGCTTTCGGCCTTCCCCTTCGTATGCTTATCAGTCGTCTTCCCAAACGTATTCTCATGATTCTTCATCTTCATGGTTTCCATGTCTTCGTTGAATGTCTTGATTCCATTTCTTTGTATCCCACTTTTCATCGTGTTTACCTCTCTCTTCCCATCGCCAATCATGATCGTTACCTTGCCTCCATTGACTCCATCCCCACCGTCGCCACCTCCCAAGCTCTCCTCTCGTCCCCTTCTCCTCCTCCCTTGCCCGTTGTCTCCCCATCACAACCCCTCATTGATCGGCTCTCCTCTGTCAAGCTTATCCCTCATCATCGTGTCAACGATCCTGCTGTGTTCTCTGATGGATTCATTGTTGACCAAGGCATGTTAGTGTGCAACAAGGAGCATATTCAATTCTTCCGCAGTCCTGATGGCCATCGTATCCTCTCTTCAGCAGTCCAAACCCTTTCCTCTCCCGTCTCTCAACCTCCTGCCCCACTGTCTGCTCATTGCTTTCACTGTCATCGGCTCAGACATCATCAGGAAAACTGTACCGACTATCAATGTCCCTCTTGCCATGCCTCTACCCCTTGTCATCCAGTTCATCTTTGCTTCTGCACCCTCTGCGCTGCATGCTCTCGTTGGGGTCATTCTGATCACTTCTGCCCCACTCGTACCTGCGCTCGCTGCGACCAAGCGGGACACATCCTCACTGACTGCCCCTTTGAAAACCATACCCCTTCACAGGCCTTCGCAGCATCCTTCCCTTCTCCACCACTGGCAGATTCTTTGTGACGATTGAGGTCTGGGACTTCAAATGTAAGGAGGGGGTAATGTTATGATCATCCTTTTCTTTTCGTCCACTTGTCTATCCTTCACTTCCCTTTTGATAGAGTGCCACATACACACCTTTGTCATACTTGTTTACTAAACAATGACGCGTCCCCTTTTACTTCATCTTGATTACATGTTGATGACGCGTCTCTTTATTCCTCGTTGTTCCATAACCTTCTATGCTTACACATCGCCCAGTATATAGTCTAGTAGTTGACCTACTGTACTTTATTCTCGATCTATGCAATCTAGTGTTTTCTCTTGAGTCACTCTCAGTCCCCTCAGTCCCTCAGTCTCTCAGTCTGCCTTCTAGGCATATAGCCTTCATTCCCTAGTTCCTTCGTGTCCTTCAGGTAGAGTAGGACTCTTCGTGAGGGCCCTCCCTGTTGGTCAAACCTCTAGACTTAGTCTTGATCCACTCGAGGTACGCTTCGTGTTACACTTAGTTGACCAAGGTCAAGCACTTTTGGTACGATCTTCTCGGCAGGGGCATCAACTAGCTGAAGAACAATTGTCTTTAGCAGTAACATGTTTATTAATTTCAGTTAATGAGACTGCATATACCCACCTTGTGTCCTGGAGTGTCTATATTGACCGTGAATTGATAGGTGTGCCAGCTAGGCTGCACTCCATGGACAGGTATGCGGATAACATCGCCAAGCATCTTGACATCAGATGTGTTGACAAGATGGCTAATGTCCATGGTGTCCTGATAAGATTAGTACCTTGGAATCAATTAAGTAAATCTGAGTTATGTCGGACCTTGAAAGGTTCTTATTGCGCAACTCATTACCCTTTATGAAATTTTCTAGATGGAGTCCATGATGGACAAATATATTGCCTTGCAAGACCGTTGCAGGCAATTGGAAGATGAAGTTCTCAAGTTCAGAACCGAACAAGCAACCATGATGTAAGTCATCCCTATCGCATGTCACTAACTTCATATTTTTCTTGACAGAAACATGTTTCTACTCTCGTGGTTTACTTCGAAAGATGAGGACGCAAGTCTGCCAGATTTTGATGAGTTCATTCTAGATGCAATTTCCAAACCATGACCCACTGCTGCGTTGAATGCAAATATCAAGTTTTTTAAGCATAGTCAATTCATCACCTGAGAGATGCAACCAGAAGCGATTGCCCAGGCATGCAGGCCATACCCATACCTTGAGCAAGTCACTGGCAAACCCATCACTCAAGATATGTTGATTCAGATCTGTCAGACAATGTGAAGCGCTTGGGCCAAGCTACAGTGACGGCAGCTTGCCCCACCATCCTGGGGGCAAGCTTCTCATACTGTGTGCAAATTATTTCATCAAATTGTTGAAGATTCTCATGAGCTTTTTAGTTATGCTGAAGATGGATGGAAGCTGGAGCGGCTAGCAATGACAGATTATTCAGGTTGGGCCCAAGCACATATGAAAGAGGAATTTATTGAAGGCAGCAAATGTTGGAAACGCAAGGGTAAAAATAGTCCCAAGACCGAGGATTGCAAGTGGACAAAAGGTGCATCATCAAATTTTACTACATGGTTGATCTAATGAATACAAGGAGAAAAAACACCTGAAAGTTCTATCAACTCCACTGAACCAGAGTCGACTGGGACATCAATCGAGCCAATGTCAACCAGCTTGGGTGACAAGTTGGTTTCATCAGCTGGTGATGTAGTTAGCAGACCTACTGTGGAGATGGTCAACCCAATGTAAGTGTTTCACGCATATAAGAACCTGTCTTACACATTTCTAGGGAGGACCTATATGATCCTGTTGCCATCGCTGCTCCTCGATCTACTCCCTCCGATGACCCAACGTAAGTGTTTCATGCATATAAGAACCTGTCTTACACAATTCTAGGGAGGGCCTATATGATCCTGTTGCTGTCACCGCTCCTCAATCTACTCCCTCCGAGGAGGCTACAACATCGAATCTCACCACCCCCATGTCGACCATGTCGTCTGCTACCTGCTCTGTTGCTGGCATGATTTTTTTGGGTGCAGAGGACAAGTCCATCCTGCCTTCCACCACCTCGTCCTCTCTGCCCATCATATGCACCATATCATCAGGCACCATGTCCGCACCTGCCATTCTGACTATGGCTGCACAAGGGGCTTCCATTTTGCTGTCGTCTTCCACTTCCCCTTCCACTCCTCCAACTGTCCTTTCTGCTGGTACTAGCATCCCTAAACTGCATC
Source organism: Boletales sp. KT-2023a (assembly GCA_038090395.1). Classification (NCBI taxonomy): domain Eukaryota; kingdom Fungi; phylum Basidiomycota; class Agaricomycetes; order Boletales; species Boletales sp. KT-2023a. Next base: position 7,730 of record JBBPMP010000152.1, on the reverse strand, counting down.
CTGGGAAAGCAAAGAATGGCCAGTAAGTTCTTATTATCATATGTTTTTACAACTTTCTATTACTCTACCTAGGAATCTATGTGGTCATCAATGGCTTCAACAATTCAAGGGCAAGTCTGGGTGTGCCAGCACCCAAGACTTTCAAACCTACTGGAATACATTACCAGAGGCTACCCAAGAATGCTACGATAATGAGGCGAAGGAACTTGTACGTACCTCCTCAATCGAAATTCTATATTAACATCTTTAATTATATATAGGCAAAGAACAAAACTTGGGGCAATGCCAAACTTGAAAAGGCCCTCTACTAGCACATACAGTCGCTTTTTTTGGTCACCTTTCCTTGCCACATTTGTCTCTCTTGCTCTCTGCTTGGATCGCACACACTTTTCTCTCACTCTTTGCTTGGACTCGGATTGCATATGCACTTCCTTCGTGCTTTGCTTGGACTCAGATTGCACATGCTCTTCTCTCGCTCTCTGCTTGGATTGCACATGCACTTCTCTCACTCTTTGCTTGAACTCAATCACATTCACATTTCTCTCACTCTCTGTTACGATCATTTATTCTCTTGTCTTTTGCTTATACATTCTATTCACTTCTCTTTCGATGGAGTGCCCTTTGCACGCCTTTATGTCTTGTTTGCTTACTAAATGGTGACATGTCCTTCCTCTTTTACCTCACCTTGATTACGCTTTGATGATGTGTCTCTTTATTCCACCTTGTTCTATAATGTTCCACACTTACGCGTCGCCTAGTGTATAGTCCTGTAGTTGACCTACATGTACTTTATTCTTGATCTACGCAATCTAGCGTTTTCTCTTGAGTCACTCTCAGTCCCCTCAGTCTCTCAGTCTCTCAGTCCACCTTCTTGGCATATAGTCTTAGTTCCTTCGTTCCTTCATATCCTTCAGGTCGAGTAGGACTCTTCATGAGGGCCCTCCCTGTTGGTCGAATCTCTAGACCTAGTCTTGATCCTCTTGAGGTACGCTTCGCGTAACACTCTCTGCTCGGATCACACACACACTTCTCTCACTCTTTGCTCGTTACTGTAACTCGGATTGCACACTTTAGAGTTTCTGGTTGTTTTTCCATGGTTTTGTAAATAGTCATCTATTGTGTACAGTAGAATGCAAGGAGTATTAATGCCATGTTTCTATCATATCTGAGCTGATGTGAGCAGATGAGTGAACCAACCAAATATGCAGAGATATGTCCTGATATGTGCATCCTATCACATCTGATGCATACATGTGGGAACCATTACAATTATCTGATATAAGTCTCACTTTCTGTTTGCTTATGCTCTGGTAGGTTGGTCACACCGACACATATATGAACATATCTCATCATAAGGAATTCTCATAGGGCTTCATGGCTTATGGAGGCTTATGTGCCATGGGAACAAGCATGCCAATTGGTGAAGATGCTCGCTTGTGCATATCAGGTAGACTGAGTGTGATTGCAGTAGCTTAGATAGCATTCCAAGTCAAGATATCAAGATGGTTGGACTGATAACACAAGCTCATAGGATTTTGGAAACCAACTTGTTAAAAGCCCATTATAGGATGTACAACAATCAATGTAATTCTACAAATACTCTTGAGAGATTGTATGGTACCACTCCTTATCTGAGAAGTTGTTGAGATAGAAATCATTGTACTTCTCTAAAGAAACATTGGCAGTAGCTTGACGATCATGTCTAGTACCATAGATTGGAATGAGTTCTATGGCATGTGTCACAACCATGATAGGGATCACTGCACTGTCATGGCAGGAATAATTACTGGGCCCAGGATAGACTTTGCAGCATAACTTGTACATCTTTGTAATGTCATCAGGACCACCAAATACCTCAAAGAATTCAATGCAGAGTAAAGGCACTCTCAAAGATTTGGGAAGAGGATTTCTTTTAGTATTGTGGAAAGTAAAAACAACATGGATTTGTGCTACAAGAGGAAGCACTGAATAAGGGATTAATTGACCAACAGAAACACTGGTGCATAGTGGGCTTACCATGCTCGTTACTGGTGTCACTATAAAGCAAAACTGTGTTGCATTTGCCAAATGGAAATTCCTGAGATGGCAGCAATGCCTGTAACAGTTGAGTGGGCATGACCATAGTTCCATCAAAACTTGACACTGGCTGTAGTCGAAATGTGTCCCAGACATTAAGTGTGTCAGTAGGGAAGTATGAGAAACCAAGATGTGAAATGAAATGGCCAAGTGCCAGCCCAAAGAGGGGCAGCCAATAAGTTGAGGAGACCCACTTCAATAGTTTGTTTCTCTGGTTTGGGTTGATGGTAACATGTGCTGCAACATGCGCATCATCTGAGATGATGCCCTTGAGGAAATGATTGCAGATAGGTTGGTCCTGCAAGGAGAAAGTGGCATGATCTGTGGGGGATACATGGAGGATCCACACTAGTGTTGGGTCAATGTTGGTCATTTCATCAAATTTGTCATCAACAATATTCTTGAGTGAGGTGCCACATTTGGTAAGTAGAGTAAAGAAGTCGAATTGCCACATTTGTTCTTCCTGATCCAAAAGGTGGATGATTTGCTGTGTGAATGAATTCTGCTGGTGGCTTGTGTGTTCAAACAGGTTCTTGCAGTGTGTGATAAGAAGGCGCTCAGAGACATCTGCTGTGAATTGAATGGGAGCCCCAACATTATGAGCCACATAGGCAAAGTTATGGAAAAGTTCAAGTTTCAAAATCTTGAAGTGGTTGATTGGGCTGGATGTACCGTGATATAGCCCAGCATTGATGATTGATTGCTTGAAAGTATGAAACTCTGCTAGTGACTTGATCATGGAATCAATAGATGAATTGGTGAATATAGGCACTTGAGCCTTGTAGATGAAATCGATCATGGCTTGAATAGCATGGACAAAATCTGGTGAGACTGCACCCATGATGGATGCAACAATTGTCCATTGCAAGTCCTAATGTATTATGGATGTTATATTTTTGCTTTCTTCTCCTATGCTTTTTCCTTTCTCTTTGGTCCCTGATGGACCATTATGATCCTTTCCTTTGGGCCAATGGACCCCTTTTTCCTTATCTAATCTTATCTTCACAGCCCCTATGGGGTGTATGCCTTGTCAATGGACAAGATCTAAGCATATGTTTCCTTTCATATTGTGCACAGATGCATTTCACTACTTCACTTCTTCACAGACTCATTGTTACACAGGGCATACCTCAAGTAGACCAGGACACTCATGAAGAGGTACAACTCAGCCCAAAGGACATGAAGACTAAGACTAAAGCTATATGGTCATAGACCAGACTAGAGAGGGGATGACTGAGAGGACTAAGGGACTGAGGGGACTCAAGAATATGCTAGATTGTGCAGATCGAGAATGAGGTACAAAGCTCAGAACTACAGGATTTATATACTGAAGGACGAGTAAGCGTAGAAGGTCAAAGAACAATAGAGAACAAGAGACGCGTCAGTGTCAGGTAAGCAAGAATGAGTAAGAAGGACATGTAAGCATCGAAGGTTATAGAACAGCATAGAACAAAGGACATTTCAGCATCAAGTAAGCATAAATGAGTAAAGAGAAAAGAATACCCAGTATGCTCATGATCAAAGGGAAGAGAAGAAGGATGGCATATGTGAAGAGAGAAGAGAAAGGAAAACCATAACACCATTGGTGCACAGACACCTTGTGTTTCTGATCGACATATGTTTTACATGCTTTTCACATTTATCTTTAGATCTGCCACACCTTGAGGTGATGGACAGCTCTCCTCATGACATATGTATGCATGTATGCCTCACTGATCATGCACATAGACCTGTGCTGCCACATCCTTGAGGATGTGGTATGGACTTGATTGGTTAGATCTATGTACAATATGTACAAACCCCTATGTAGTATATAAGTTCTGTTACGCGGAGCGTACCTTGTGTAGACCAAGACCAAGTCGAAGGGATACCAATGAACAGGACGCTCACGAAGAGGTACAACTCAGTTCGAAGGCAATGAAGGACGATGACTATACGTCTAAAAGACGGACTAAGAGACTGAGGACTGAGGGGACTGAGGGTGACTCAAGAAGATACGCTAGATTGCGCAGATCGAGAATACAGAACAGTAGGTCAACTACTAGACTATATACTTGGCGACGCGTAAGCGTAGAAGATCATAGAACATCGGAGAAAAAGGATGCGTCATCAATAAGTAATCAGAATAAGGTGAAAAAGGAGACGTGTCAGCGTTTAGTAACAAGGGATGACTAAAGGTGTGCATAAGCACTCTATCGAAAGAGAAGTGAAGGAAAAAGGATGTATGAGTAGACAATCGTAACATTACCCCCTCTGTACAATTGAAGTCCCAGACCTCAACATGTCACAACGAGTCTGCCAAAGGTGGGGAAGGGAAGGATGCTTCGAAAGCCTGCGAAGGAGTGTAGTGCTTGAAGGGACAATCAGCAAGAATGTGGCCAGCTTGGTCACAACGAGCGCAGGCGTGAGTAGGGCAGAAGCGGTCAGAATGACCCCATCGAGAACATGCAGAGCAGAGAGTGCGGAAGCAGAGACGAACCGGATGACCCGGAGCTGATGCAAGACAAGAAGGGCAGTTGTATTCGGTACAGTTTTCCCGATAGTGCCCGAGTCAATTGCAGTGGTAACAGCGGGTGGATGGGGAGGCGGGAGAGAGAGAGATGGGGGAGGAGAGGGTTTGAACTGCCGAAGAAAGGATACGGTGGCCATTAGGATTGCAGAAGAACTGAATATGTTCGCGGTTCCGTGCAAGCATGCCTTGGTCGACAATAAATCCGTCTGAGAAGACAGCAGGGTCGTTGACACGATGATGAGGGATGAGTTCAACGGAAGAGAGTCGATGAGCAAGGGGTTGTGGTGAGGGGACGACGGGTAGAGGAGGAGGAGACGGGGATGTGACAAGGACTTGGGAGGTGGGGACAGTGGGGATGGAGTCAATGGAGGTGAGGTAACAATCACGATCAGCGAGAGGAAGAGAAAGATAAACACGACGAAAGGTGGGATATAAAGAAATGGGGTCCAATCGTTCGACGAAAATGTGAAAACCATGAAGGTGAAGGATAAGAAGAATACGTTCAGGAAGACAATTAATATGCATACGGAGAGGGAGGCCGAAAGCGGCAGGAAGGTCAGAAGGGGCGGACAGAAAGTGGTAATTTTGTACTCTGGCAACGTCAAGGAAGAGGTGTACAAGTTCCTGAGTGATCAAGTCCTCCTCGTATAGCGGGTCATTTTCGAGGGCGTGGACGAGGTTGGGTTTGGTGAGGATGCCAGCGTAGAGAGTGTTGATGGCAGAGGCGGGTAAGTAGATAGCCTGTACAGGCCTGGAGCGTAAGGGAGAGGACAAGGAGATAGATCCGGAATGGCATCCCGACAATGGTGAAGAAGAGGAGGAAGAAGAGTTGATGGACATCGTGAAATAAGGAGAGAAGGAAATTGACAAAGAGAGAGAAATCAAGGCAAATCAAAATGATCAGTGGACAGGACAGTCTGAAAAACAGCAAAAGCACTCATGTTCAAGGAAGTGAGAAGATGAAAGTTTGGGATGACAAAGAAGAAACAGACGTCTAGCACAGGATTTCGAATTGAATAGCTGGGAATAGGCGATTTCAATGGGGATGGCATTCATGAGGAAATTATCATAGAGAGTGAGTCTTTTTGTAGGTGGAGAGGATGGTCTGTGCGTGGCGAAGATTATGTTCTGGTTCCCAGGTGTTTTCTGATGCTGAGTAACCTTTCCATGAGGTCAGGTACTGATAACGGCCAGGAGAACCCTTGTGTGAGAGAATTCCGTCCACTTCGTATTCTTCTTCGCCATCGATGACGTCAGGAGGTGGAGTGGGAAACGAGGGACCATATGCTTCAGTGGAGCGAAAGGGGGAAAGAAGGGTGGCATGGAAAACGTCGTGGATCTTCCAGGTGGAAGGGAGACGAAGACGGTAAGTGAGGGGAGATAGTACCTGACTGATCTCAAAGGGTCCCAATCGTTTGGGAGCTAATTTCCTGGATGGGAAGGGAATGCGAAGGTTGGTGGCTTCTAGCCAGACCTTATCTCCTACTTTCCAAGGGGAGAATCATCGGGTGCAGTGTTGAGTCATTAATCGACGAGCGGATTCGTGCACGGCTAAGGCTTCCTTTCGTGATTCTTCCAGGGCAGAAAGGCAAGAGGAGAGAGCTGGGATAAAGGTATTTCCAAGTGGGGGATAAGCACAAGGGTTATAACCAAGCATTAGAGAGAATGGGGAAGTTTTGGTGGACAAGTGAGGGGCGGAGTTATGGTGGAATTCGGCAGAGGTAATGAATGAGGACCAGGAATGTGGTTGATTTCCACAGAAGAGGCAGAGATAGGTTTCGATCTCCTGATTTGCTTGTTCTGTTTGGCCGTCGGTTTGAGGGTGGTACGCAGTGGAGAGGCGAACATCGTAGTGCAGTAAGCGAGCGAGTTCTCTAGCGAAGGCGGAGGCGAATTGTGGGCCGCGGTCGGAGATGATGGAATCGTGTAATCTGAACCGTTTGAAGACATTGTTGTAAAATAGAAGGGCGACCCCTGCGGCATCAATGGTCTTTTGACAAGGCATGAGAATTACCCCCTTCGTAAGGCCGTGGTCGACCACGACCAACAAAGAATCAAAACCAGAGGAGACGGGGAGATCCGTGATCAAGTCCATAGAAAGCTGGCGAAAGGGAAGAGACGTGGAAGAGGGGATGGGAGAGAGAGGAGGGGACGTGGGATGAGTGTTAACCTTGGACTGTTGGCAGAGGGCGCAGCCTATGACGAAGTTGCGGATGAAAGTGGCGAGACCGGGCCACCAAAAGTCCCATTCGAGGAGGGCCTTGGTATGGAAGAAGCCCATGTGACCGGTGGTGGGAGATTCGTGGATAGAGCGTAGGAGAGAAGAGCGGGCGGTGGGGGGAACATAGAGGCGATGACGAAAGTACAAATGACCATTATCAAACGACCAATCAGAGAGGGAAGAATGTGGAAAGAGTGGTGAACCGGTCTGGATGGAGTGAAGGGCACGAAGAATGAGGGGATCGGAGCTAGAGGAGTGACGAATGCTGTCTGCCAGAGCGAGGTCGAGGGCGGAGATGACGACTGGGTCAGGAAGGATGGAGGACACATTGTCGAGTGAGATGTCAACGTCCACATTACGGGAGAGAGCATCCGCAGGAGCCATGCGAGAACCGGGAGTAACCTGCCATACAATGTTGAAGTCCTGCAGGAGAAGTGACCAACGAGCTTGTCGACGAGACAATTTGCGAAGGTCCTTGAGGTAAGACAGGTTCTTATGATCGGTGATAATGGTGACAGGGTGTGCAGTTCCTTGGAGATACTGTTTCCATTCCTGCAGAGCGAGGATCACTGCCAGGAGTTCCCGGTCGTAGATGTCGTAATTCTGCTCCGCCGGAGTGAAAGTCTGAGAGAAGTAAGCGCATGGGTGGGGATCACCATTGGTGTCATCCTGGAGAAGCACTGCACCAGCGGCAAACAGGGAGGCGTCCGACATGATGGAAAACGGGCGAGAGACGTTGGGGAAGGTGAGGACTGGAGAGGAAGAGAATCGGGACTTTAGGTCGTCAAAAGCCTGTTGTTGGAGGGGGGTCCAAAGCCAGGGTTCGTCCTTATGCGTGAGGAGAGTGAGAGGAGCCACAAGGGTAGAGAAGCCCGGGATAAATTTACGATAAAAATTTGCGAAGCCTAAGAATGAGCGAAC